>PVLD010006286.1:0-102122 GCA_004027595.1 Dinomys branickii
TGGGGTGAGTCTTAAAGCCTGTGGACTCGTCCCATTGCTGTCAGGAACAGGTGGTGATTGCGCAGGCCGCCGAGGCTCAAGGTGCTCACAGAGGGCGTTCAGGGTGAGAGCCGAAGCCCAGTAACTCAGTTCATGCTTCCTGCTTGATGCTGGAGTGAGAAGGGCGTGGTGTCGTGTGAGCCACCTCCATCTGCAGCTTAAAGAGCTATTTTAGAAAAGAAGAAAAATAAGGTGAAGGTCAGCCTGAGGTTCAGACTACTGCTGCGGGTTATTGTTCCTTCTTTGAAGAAGACTAAATAACTTTGCTAAATCATAAGACATTTAAACTCTAGCTCTGTTACTCCCACTGCACAATCCTTTAATGTGAAAATCTTGTTAAAGGAAAAAAAAAAACCTGCAACATCAGGAAACTTCATCTGTCCAGAACAGTGCAGGAACAGAACGCAAATACCAAAAAACCTTGGGGCAGCCATTGCACATCACAAAGCCATTGCATCTTATCCACACCAGAGCCTGTAAACCCACATTAAAGGCATTTGCTTTCATTTAATGCCAGATTCCAGCCTTCAGGCTAACTGCTTTCCAATCTCACTACAGACCAGAAGTAGCAGATCACAGAGGAAGTTGGAGCCTGCTCCCTACAGCTGAGAGGCAGGACACATAAGAAAACCAGAAAAGCCAGAGATCTCAGGGGCGGTCCATGTGCCCCAACAGAAGGAACAGATAACTGACCCATGCTCTCAGCCCCTCAGGCACAACTGTAGTAACACTAAGCCCGAGGGATAAGGAGAAGGGTAAATTATGTTTAACATCATTTTTAAAAAATGGAAATGATGTGTGGAATACATTGCAGAAAAATGATTAAAATAAGATATAAAATTGATATGCCATATGAAGACCAAGTTGATTGTGACAAGAATCCAACCTAAGCTGACACAAAAAGGGATTTTGCTTTATTAGTGCAGAGCTATCTTTGCTTTAGACATACATAAATCCAGGAGGTCTGAATGATAACTATCGCCTGTTGATCCTTTCTACTTCCACGCATGCTATTCTCTGTCTTGGTTACTTTTTTCTCATTGCTGAGACAAAATAGCCAGTGCCAAAAATGAAGAAAGGAAAGGTTTATTTAGCTCACAGTTTGTGGAGGTGTGAGTCAATACTTGGCTGGCTCCAAGGCAGGGTCACACACGGCAGAGGGCAACAATTCATGTGGCAGAAAACAGCAAAAGCAGGAAAAGCAAAAAAGGAGAGAGAAGACTCTCTGTCTCCTATACTGTATATAGGCCTCCCACTCCACTGTGGGTGTAGCACTCACACCCATAATCCCAGCATTGAATCATGAATCAGTCACAAACTCTAGAAGCCTCATGACTGCATGAGGCTTTGGGGGAAACATTTAGACACAAACTATAACAGTCTCAGACTGGCTCTGTCCTCAAGGTGTCAAGATGGCTGCCAACAGCTTCCCATCTGATAAGAACCTCCTGTAAGCTGACCACACAAAAGGCAAAATGAATACCTGTCCATCCTGGATCTGATCCATGGGACCAGAACCAGTGTGGACCTACTCTTGTAGCATACGATGAAGTCAGATTCCCCCATTGCAGAGAGAAAGAATGGGAGATGATGGATTAGTAAAAGTGGGGGTGGGGTGAACAGAGATGTTATCATGAGAGAGGATAAGACGCTGGGTAAAAACAGCTGCAGATGTCCAATAGGACAGGAACACTGTCACTATGGTATCTAGCATACCCAGCGCAAATCTTTCTTGAGGCCCCGGGGCATACTTATCCTTACTGCTTTGTCTTGTTTTCCAGGTACACAATAAATGTTTAGTAAGTGGACACATTAATGGCCATTAACTGGTAGTTGGTAAAGTCTGAAGATCTTTAACACTGTACAACACACATGTGCATGCATAAACATACAGAGGAATAGTTGTCACATATGCACATCATTATAAGGAATATATATACTAATTTAAAAGTTTTTGAAAAATAAAATTTAAGCAATTTAAAATGACTGTCTCACAAGCCATCAAACAAACGTATGTAGCTCTAAAATTGTTTCCAAAGTTTTGTCAGAATCCAGTGAACATCTTTGTAGATAAAGCTTTTTTTAAAACATGCTTTCAATTATTGATTCATGGAAAAATCTCATAAGAGGAAGTTAAAAATGTGATAATTTAAAGATTATTGATATGGTTATTTTTTACATTCATAAATGAATGTAATAGTAAAAAGTGATTGTGACTCTGAGTGTTCAGTAATATTTGAGGTTTGGTTTTCTGTCACTTGCAACCAAGAAAGCCTGGGTAATGCATTCTTATTTTTAGTTTTATTTCAGTTATATGGGGTAACAGGCCCACCCTAGAAGAAGAGACTTTGGGATCTCTACATGGAGTGTTGGCCCACTGGGCGGTGGGGGTCCAAGGGAGATTTTTGTGGGTGAGGTCCCAAGTTAAAGAACACATTTGTGCAAGACATTAGCAACTACAGCAGGAAGTACAGAGCAGAGCAGAACATAAGAGTGCAAGAGCACAAGAGTTGCCTGCATCTTTATTACATAATTGTTATACAAGTTGTTATCATGTATTTACATTCTTATATAGTGCCATAGCTGTTTACCTGTGCTAAGTCATGGTTACATAACTGTATCCCACTGTATACTTGTACTAGACAACAGGGTCATGTCTTCAGGTGTCCTTAGATGCCCCTGAGCTTTGAAGCAGTCTGAGTGGTTCCTCAAATTCCACCTCCTCAAAGGTCAGGGGTATATAAATGTGACATATGTAACAGGGTTCAAGTACCTCCTTGCATTGTAGTTAACAAATCAAGAACCATGTGGTTTTGCAAAACTACTTTTGCATTTGAGAAGTCTTATCCATCAGCAACATCAAAGCCTGATGCATAACGTTTAAGGCCTGGGCCATATGTTGAGCAAGGGCTTCAACTTAGAGAGCTGTTTATGGTCCTTGCCCCTGGTCCAATGCTACTCCTCGTGGTATCCCATATACAGCAGTCAATATTTTTGGTCAGACTGTATTCCTAATGGCCAACCACTGCAATGCCTGGTCAAGGCATCGGTTAAGTCATTTCCTGGCAAGAGGAGGGGCTTATGTCCTGGACCATGATACACTACATGGTCAGCTTTTTGCCCACACTCTTGTACATCTTGCTGTGGGTTGGCAGCCCGCACGCAATGGTGCCAGAACATGCTAGTTCGGCTGCCCACAGGCTAGCCGAGAAAGAGACCCACAGGTTGACATATATCCCCCAACATGTGAGAGTGGGGGCCTGTGCCACTGCACTCCTGGTATGGGTTGTCCATGTCCATACCTAGCCCTCTGTCTGTCCTGTGATTCCTCGCAGGCAGGCAGAGCAGTGTACACAGCACTGTTGTTTTTAAATTAGGGAATATTGGCTCTCAGCTCCCTTCCACAACTGTGACCAAAACCCAACAAGGTGCCTCCACTTCCCATTTTTTCCATAGGCCTCAGCCAAATCCATTGTCATCCATACTGATGGTTAGGATAAATGGTAAGTTAAGGTCAATGACTCCTAGGGCTGGACCTATGCAACAATCCTCTTTGAGTCTTGAAAAGCAGCTTCCACTGCATCAATTTACCCAGCCCTATATTGTGCTACTTTTGGTCATCTTGTATAAAGGGCACAGCAGGGTAGCTAGGTGCAGTACATCTGCCAAAAACCAAGCAAGCCCACATACTCCTGTAATTGGCATATTGTCACGGGTGTGGTCTTACCTGACCATATAATACCCAAGAATCTGACAGACAAGCCTGAACCTTGTCTTCATTCATGACCCACCCCCATGTCAGCAAAGCTGCCTTCAGACTGCACACCGTGGCTTCCAAATCTGCAAGGCAATCAGAGGTTGACATAATATCGTCAATACAAAACAGTGACACAGAGTGCAGCTTGGCCCAGGTGGCCAGGTCCGGGCCTACCAGGTTATGATACAAAGTTAGGTTATGCCAATAGCATTGTGGCAGCACCTGGAAGGTCCTTTGCTTGCCCTTCTGAGTGAACACAAATTGGTCCTGGCTGCCAGCATCAGAGTGAGACTTTGCAGTCATTCACAAGGACCTGCGTGGCTTCTGCAAGGGCCATACTGAAGGGCTCTGTGCAGGGTGTAATGCCCATTTTTTCCAATTTCAAGACAGTCTGTCCCATTGCATCATGATCTCCAGGCAGTCAATGCTGTTTCATGCACACAACTCGCATGTTGTGCAGGAGAGTCAGCGGTGTGTGGTATGGATGGTCTCTGGCTGCTGTTTTTACCATGCAAATTCACAACCAGAATTCTGCCTGTGTGGTGCTGAGCTGAGTACCGGTCAGTATATCCACCCCGAGTATGTATTCAGCAACTAGGAAAACATAAACATGACATGGCGTGGGGACAAGCACCTGATATCTAGTCACCTAAGTCTTCTGGCCCATGACCTAGTGACCTCCATACCCTTCTCTGCATGTAGTAGGTCCTGTTAAACAGTCTGGGTTGCTGTACATACCAGAGGGTTGACTAGGCTCCAGTACCCACCAATGTGCTAGTGCATGTTGCACATTTTTGGTGACCAATAAATTAATCAGTTCCACATGTGGCCTTTGGTCTCCTGGGACCCCCCAAGACCTGGGTACTTCATCCTGCCTCCTAATTAGTACAAAAAGGAGGCCAGTGTCACTTCATCCTGCTTCTCTGGAGCTGCTTTGGCCTTCTGGCCCTGGCCCACCAGCCAGTATTGCTGCTCAGGGCATAACTGACTCCAAAGAGTCAGCAACACATCCAAAATCTGCTTGTTTAACTCATCTGCAGCTGGGCTAGCAGCCAGACCTGGCACCAACCAACCTTCAATGGCCCCACAGCCTGTCATTGGGAGTATGACCCCAGTCACCTGGGTCTCCCTTCTTTTTGTACTTTGCTGGTAGTTTTTAACAGATCTCACTTTACCTTGGTACTTTACTTCCACATCTCCCAGCCAGGCCAAGGATCCCACAGCATCATGGGTCAAGCAATCTGTAAAGGGAGCTGGAAGGGCTGCTACTGATCAAACATGCCAGCTGGCCCACTTGCCAAGACCATGTCATTCGTGTGTACTGTCAGCAGTTCCTCATCTAGGTTATCATACTGCAGCACAAACATCATTTGCCACATGCCCATTTCACATAGCACAGGTATCAAGTCTAGATAGTGACTTGCTTCAGCAGGCCATCTGGATTCTCCTAAACCAGGGGAGTCACTGCTATCAACCAATTTATCACAGTCTGATTACCTGCTTCTGGGGCTGTCCTCCACAGATCCTGCAGAACCCGTCTCACAGAGCGGGCACTGGGTATTTGAGACATCTCCTGTGGGCTTAACTGTATGTTATCAGCTCCATCATCCCACAGCCACAGAACCCATCTTTTGCTTTGTTTTGCCAGCTCCTGCAGCTCCAAGGCTGTATAGGTTGTGTATATTGTGTGCTGGTAGAGGTAGGTGGCCTTCCTGGTACGCCTCCCTGGGCTAGGGTTTCCTTGACCTCCACTTTTTGATGAATAGCTGGCCTAGCTTGCAAAATAAGGGGATTTTCCTGGAGGTTTTTCTCAGACATGTGGACATACACTGCTGGAGACATTTCTGGAGAAGGCAGTGCTTCCCACTCCACGAAACATGTGATCTACAGCAGCCAGCCATTGCCCAAGGTTCTCCTCTATCTGCTGTAGCTGGTCTACTTGCCCAACAAAGCCATCTTCCTCTTGATTTACGAGGTGGAAGACTGAAGAACAGGCAAGCTACCCACCCCACTGTTTCATGCTAACAGGGAGGAATTTTTCTGTCCAAATAAACTGGGGTCCAAATAGACTGTTTCCCAGTCCTGCAGGGCTTTCCAAGGTGGCTACGGGTATCCATGGTGAGTCGAGGGGGTATTAGGGGGGTGGTTGCTTATCAGCAATCCCCCTGGGCTCTCTAGCCTTCAGGCACTGTTTCCATACCCACTACAGGACCGCCCACCTTGACATCCTGCCAACTATGACTTTGTCAGCCCACTCAGGGGCCCAAGGGAGAACTTGGTGGGTGAGATCCCTAGGTTAAAGAACACACTTGTGCAAGACATCACCAACAACAGCAGGCAGCACAGAGCAGAGTGCAGGAGCAAAAGCCAAAGAGTGCAAGAGGGGCCCACATCTTTATTGTATAATTCTTATATAGGTTGTTTTCACATATTTACATTCTTGTACAGTGCCATAACCAGCACATGCGTGTTTACCTGTGCTAAGTCATGGTTATGTAACTGTATCCCACTCTGTGCTTGCGCTAGACAGTGAGGTCATGTCTTCAGGTATTCTTAGATCCCCTCGAGCTTTGAAGCAATCTGAGTATTTTCCCACATCAAGGATCCCCAAGTCTGTTGAGGGGAGGTGAGTTCTCATTTCTCCCTAACAGGGGAATGTCCTGGTAGCTGAGCCTAAATGGAAGAGGCTGAACTTCTGGCCAAGATCCCCAGCTCCAGAGAGAGCAAAAGAGGCCAAGGCAAAGGGCCCTGCAGGCCTATCTGCACATGTGCACAGCACCCTATCCAGGTGCTAAGTCTGCTTTACCCATGCACAGGGGATGCTAATGAGCTGCAGGCAATGTTGCCAACAGGCAGCAGCAGCTGCAAAAGGGCTTGCTGTCCTCAGCATGTGTGAGCCAAATCCTGGAGGAAGTGAATGTGCTGTCCTGCCCATGGAGCCCTGCCCAGGGCATCTGTGGAGGCTTCAGAACCCAGTATTCCTGTGATAGGGAGCTCTTCCAGTGTGCTGTGTCTAACAGACTAGAGCCCCAGAGTGGCTGCCCTGAGAATTACCCTCTCTGATCCTGCCCTGAGGTCTGTGCCTCTCGACCCATCTCTTAGGCCAAAAGCAAGTCCATGTTTATTCCTAAATACCAGTGTATCACAGACCCCTATAATGAACTATAACTATACTTGGAATTTTAAAACACATGCAAAAGGCAAGCCCTGTTTTTTATCAGATTAGAAAGTTTCTAAATGTTTTTGGTTGTTATGGGGACTTCACTGGGGACAAGACACAGCCTAAGTTAGTCTGGCCACTTATGATTAGACCTGCTGTAGGGAGAGCCCTCTAGCTTTGTTTTCAAGCTTACAGGGAGTTTCCTACAGTGAACAAAAACCCAGCAGTTTGTCATTTTGGGGTAGGCACCACTCCCTTCCCTCAAGATTCATCCCTCAAATGTCCTTCCATCCAGCAGGAGGAAGAGCACCAGGTGGGAACGTAAACCAAGTTCGGGATAGCTAAGGCCCACAGTGGAGGGGCACAGGGGTTTGCATCTGTCCAGGGTTGGTGGTACTTGACTTCTTTAAAGGTTCTATTGCTAGTCCATAACACTTTTAACTTTGTGAATTTATTTCATCTCCCCCCACTAAAGGTTTTTTTCAACTGACTATGTGTTATGCCCTGTTTCAGTTAGAAACAAGGGATCTAACATACAAGAGGGAAAACTAAAAGAGAACACAGGAAGGAAAATAAGGACAAGCAAAGAAAAAGATGAAATGAACAAAACAACCCTCAATATCCCACAAGGCCAGGAGCACTTTTTAACAAGCTAGATCACAAATGTGTTTGTTGAGTGTCCTGTCAGCTAATGCACAATTCAATGTTGACAGGATGGAAGTATCAACTGTTCAGCAGTGTTGCTATTTCTGGAATTTTGAAATGTCAATCTAAGTCTTCCTCAAGTAGATACCATTTGGGATCGAAAATGAAGAATGCAAACTTTTTCTCAGTAACAGTTAAGAACCGCTGTCAGCTTCTTCCCTCTCCTTGTAACTTCCTTCCGTAGGGACATGCTACATCATGATTCACTAAAAGTAACTCTTCAAGGGAGTTAATGGATTCAGCCACGTGATTCGTAATTCTTGAAAGACCTGGCTAAATCTAAAAGGGGTCAAAACTGGACAAAGTATGGTCCAGCAACCTCTCAGAGTCTCTGGAACATTTCCTGGGGCCTGTGTGGTCAAAACTATTTTTATAATACTACTTTGGCCTCTTACGAGTGTGTAGAGTATTTTCCAGGAGCCACGTAGAGGTATTGCAACAGACTGAACACAGAGCAGATGGGAGAATTTAGCTGTCTTTTGTTAAGCCAGGCATTAAAGAGGTTCACAAATTATTTTTTGTCTTGACAAATTTTTCACCTAAAAATATGTACTATTAACTCATACGAATTATTAATATTCATAAAGGATGCAATTTTTTTAGCTTGTTTAAATTTCTAATATACTAAACAGAATGACTGTGGAGTTCTTGGAAATTTTTAAGAGTATTCCAAACGTCCATCCACAGAGGACTGGATTAAAAAAATGTGGCATTTTTATATAATGGAATATTACTCAGCTGTGAAGAGGGACGGATTTGGGGCCTTTGTAGGCAAATGGTCACAGTTGGACACCATATTCATAAGTGAAATAAATCAAAGGTTCATGTGCAGGCAGCGTATTGTATCACTGCTTTAGGAATCTGAAGATGCGAATGTGGATTGGGGGATGTGAAGGGAATCTGCTGAAAGGTAGGGAGCAGGTGGGATGAAGGGAGGAGGAAAGGGAAGAAAGGGACAGATATGTGTCTATGTGTGTATATGCAGGATGGCTAATCTGGTGCCACTGTTGACCTGTGTCACTTTATGATAAGGAACAATTCATGATTGTTTGATCAAGATTGTATGTCTATATGTGATTTCAGAAACACACACTTTGAAGTTGTCAGTGTGTGGTACAGCAACTATTGGTGATTCCCTGTTGCTGTGTCTGTAATTCAATTTTGATTGTACTGCTCTTGTGCTGCTTTGTGTCTTTTTGTTAATGTTTTCCTTTTTTGTTGTTGTTTTCTTAGTTTGTTTTTTATACTTTTAAAAATAAAAATAAAAATAAATTTTAAAAAAAAGAAAGAAGGGAAAAATATATATGTATGTACAGGGATAGCAGGGATAATTGAACCGCTGATGTTTATTGGTTTATTGAAAGGAACAGTTAATGCTTAAATCTCTCTTTTACCAATTTTGCATGCTTAGATCTGGTAACCTGAACAACTGATTTGAAGACAACAATACTCAATATAACAACCATTGTTGAATTCCTACCATCTTGATTAGTGAAACTGTATTGTTTCTAATTTTTTTATTATCTTTTATTCTTCTTAATTGTTTGATCAACCTTGCATTCTTGCATTTGGTAATCTGAGCAACTTCATTGTAGATAACAATATGTACTGTAACAGCCATTGTTAATTTCCTGTCATCTTGTTTTGAAATTCTGTACTGCTTTTATTGGTTTTTGTGTTTTGTTCTTATCTTTGTTGTTTTCTTTTCTCTTTAAAATAAAAATAAATAAGTAAATTCAAAAGAGTATAAAGTTGTCTTGAGACCAAGAAGTTCAGGAACCACTGGTCTAAAGGAGTTCCCCCAAAGATGGTGCTGATCAAAGTCAACTGTGGAAAATGCTCTGTGATCCACACACTTGGGTAATGTTGTGCCTGTCCTGGAAATCGTCAAATCAGAAGCCAGTAAACCAAACCAACAGTCTAACTCTGTTTCCTGAGGAACCTGGCTAAGATCCCCTTTTGTGTGCTCCTCTTATTCTCCCAGGGCTCACACGGGGACTCACAATGACAGGGGATGCTGAGTCCACTCCTAGGAACAGCTCCTCTTACCACTTGCTTCTGTCAACCGTGGACAGCAGTCTTAAGTTACCTGTCTGACAGCATGAGTGTTATCGTGCTACAAACACGACGGCAATGAGCAGGAAAGACAGCCCCTTTACCTCGCAAAGAAGTGGGCCCAGGTCAAAAATTCCACTCTCGAGACTGATCTGGTCCTGTTTGCTCAAAGACAGTCAGGCAAGGCCCATAGGACTCAGACACTCAGGCACAGTCCTTCTAGCGTGGACATCTTCCAAAGCACATGGTGCCACACACTTGCCTCACTGAGAAAGACAGCTCAATTAAACATCTGCAGAAGTCTGATTTTAAACTACATAACTTCTGGGTGCCCCCTCCAAGGAAAACAGTGGGCAAATGGACCCCTAATTAGTCAACTTCCTCTACTGGGCTGTTAACTATAAGTCAATTAAATATTAGGGAATGCTTGCCAAAAATGATGACTTTAGTTTCAGAACTATCAATCTTACTTCTTTTTGACAGTAATGACATAATTGGGCCAGTTGTATATTAAGAAAATGCTAAGCTCCCAGTAATAAAATTACTGTATGTCATCAAGCAGCTCATCTAAGGACAGCAGTATGGGTAGCACTCTGCTATAAAATGGAAAAGGTATCTCTCCAGAAGCACATACCAGTAAGGAGGTGGGCCAGGCATACAACAGGACAGAAAGTTAAAGAAAAGAGGCAAGAAGGATAGAAGGGGAGGGAGGGAGAAAGGGAGGGAGGGAGGGAAGAGACAGAGAGAGAGAAAGAGAAAGAGAGAGAGAGAAAGAGAGAAAGAAAGAAAAAAGGAAAGAAAGAAGAAAAGGGAGAGAGGAAGGGGGGAAGGAAGAGTAGAGGAACTAAAGAAAAAGAATTCTGACTCACATCTTTGTAGTACCTGGTGAAGTACCTATAGAGAACTGGCATTCAGTAAGTATTTATCTCAACCATTTACCTTTAAGATGTTTACTTATACACAAACAGGTGTACACTACACAAATAACAGTCAAATTGAATCTAGTCCAGTAGTACTTCTTGATGCTATAATCTACTTACCTTAACAAAAACGATTTACAAAAAAAATACACTGTTGTAAAATAAAAACAAAGCATTTTAATAGACATATTTTTCACTTCTGTTGATTCACCCCTGATTTGTATTATGCCCACGCACCCATGCGGTTTGACCTGCTTTGTATTTCTTTTCCAGCATGGAGCAATCTTCAACAGGAGACGGTGCAGGCTGAACTGTTTATTCTTGAACAGCACAGGTACCTTGTCCTCAAAGAGCTTTATCAACTTGAATATTTTCAAAGAGCCCTTCGAGGCAGCTCAGCAGGGTGGTTCTTCACTGAAATCTCGTTTGGGAGGTAGCAGAGACGGTGTGCACCTCCTCAAGCCCACGGGTTGCTTCTATTCCTATCACAGTTTAGTAGGTGATAAAGACTGAATAATAAACAGATCTCGGGTGAACAGCCCCACCAAGATAGCTTCATTTTTGGAAAGTCAATAAAATCATGCAAACCTTCCTAATGTGTTCCAGGGTTCTTTTGATATTTAAGAAGGGAAATATTAATCCAAGTGCACAATCGTTTATGACAAGCACTCTTATTGACGGCATACAGGGTCTTCTTCTCCAGCCGCTCTTCCATAGTGAAGTGATTTATTGTGCTTGAAGCTGAGTCGAAAGCATGAAGATGTCTACTTTTGTAATCAGAGCTGGCAACAGCCTTCTCATTTCCTGCCAAATGGATCCGACCACACTTTTAACCCTATGGAAAGAAACATGAATAAAACAGGATTCATTTTGAAACACCCTAGTGCTCCCCTAACTCCAAGCAAACAAAATGACACTGGAATTGAGTTGTGCAATTTGCGTGCAGCTAAGAAGCGAGAGCTGGCTGTGGAACCCACGGAGAAAGGGCTGGGAAGCAATGGCAGCCGGGGGGGCTTTTAAATGGCTCGGAAACTGCCCCATCACAAGAAGGTATGTTATCTGGCCTAGTAAGAAAATAAATAGAAAAGAATGTTGCCACAGATTACCAGAGTTTTGGTTAATAAGCTGGAAATCTCTCCTTCCAGGCCAACTTGGATCATCTTAAAGGAACCACCCATTCACCCATCAAGGGAGCTTTCCGAGCTTTTGTATAAAGCTGAATCTCACATCAATTAAAACAGCTCACAAGTAAATACTATTTTCCCATGAGGGTAGGGTTTAAATAGGTGCTTGGTGAATAAGTCTGGGAAACAGCTATTCACACATCATAGCTAATTGCACACCTGTTACATTTTTATGCCCACTTGTCAGGTGTTGCAGAGGAATCCAGCAAACCTGCAAAAAGTACTGGGCAGATGACAATCAAGTCTTCGATGGTGCCTATAAAATGGCATGACTGCAAAATAAGTAGCAAAAGCAAGTTTCTAAGCTAGAAAGCATTCTCCCTCTCTCCACAGCAAAGCAAACACATACAAATCATGCAACAGGACAAAGCAGAGATTCTGCTCTGATTTCTTTTAAGTTTACCTGGTGGCTGCACATCTTCTTGAACAATCCCAGCCCGATTTATGGCTTGTTCCTTCTCTGAGAAACACAACAGAACAATTACTCTTTAAAATGGAGGAGGGTACAGTCTGTGCAGTTATACAAGCCAGTGACGTGGGACGGTTAGGAACAGTATTTATGAGTGTTTTAAATTCAGCGATGCCATTACTCAGAGCTTTTAGTTTGTGGAAGTTAGACCCTATAATGCAAAAAGATTGGGTATATTCAGGAAAAGAAAGAAAACCACACTTCAAAAGAAAAGCTCCCAACTAACATCTTTTTCCTGTGATCTCAGCATTTTGGAAAGGCAACAAAACAACAGAAAAACAACAATTTTGAAAGAACTGGTGGGCATGATATTATAAGCGGAAGGCTGCTGACATGGAGAAATAGGCACAATTAGCAAGAAAATGACGTAGTTCATATGTCTCAAATGCACTCCATTGAAGGGCTGGACTCAGAGCTAAAGATACTATGTTTTTGATAGGAAATAGAGCAGAAAATTAATCTTTGGGTGGGTGGCTTTGGTTTGGATAATTGAAGCTTCTCTAATTGACTGCAGGTGCCCTGCCAATTAGCAAGTGTGCTGCAGCGCCAGAGGCCACGCCAGGCTCTTTGGAGATGTCCAATAGGGGAGGCCAAGAGAAACTTGGGCATTTTTATGACTGGGCTTCAAGCACTCTGACACATCTTTCTAAGAGGCTGAGAACAAACCCAGGTCTGTGGCAACAAAGACTTGTTAAAGTCTCTTGACAAACAAATGGCCCTTTTTAGAAGAAAGACTTAGAGCCAAAGGATATTTACTACTAGAGTAATTAAAGGTTGTAATCAGACCTTTGTTTTAATCAGACTGACAACATTTCTCTAAATCCACATGTAGCTCTTGTCTAATATTAGGCCATTTACTTTAGCCTCTGACTTCTCATAAAGTTACACAGGCCTATAGGTACAAGAAACAGCATTTTGCTACCTCTAAAACTCACTGACTTGACAGAAAGTCAATCCGAAATGACCTACTTGATAGTTCCATCATTGCTAAATTTTGCTTAGCAAATAAAACAAGGGGCATGGAAATTATAGGAATCCTGACAGCCAATCCTAAGAGGGAGGGGCCAGGAGAAAACACAGCGTAATGAGGCCAATCCTAGACAGGGGTGGGAAGATTTCATGGCACCTCTCTGATTGCAGCAGGTGAAACGCAACCAAGGTCCTCTAGATGAATGCCAACAGACTTCCTCCAAATCAGGGGCACAACATGGAGCCTCTAGGGGGTTACACTTTCTGAAACAGCTCAACATAAAACGGGTTCCCATTTCCTGTGACACTAAGTTCTGGTAGGAGTGAGCCCGACCCTGCTGTCCACATGTAAGTCTCAAAGTATGGGTGTCTCCAGCACACTCAGAAAATGCCAGCTGGTAAGAGACCACTCTCAGTCTTGCCAGGAGCCAACATAGATGTATTTCTCCAGGCCTGAAAAGTCTATTCTGATATTATGAAAGTAGGAAGAGATGAGTTTTGAAAACTAATTGTCAGAAAGCATTTCTAGATGTGTGGGTTTAGGAAAATCAGTCACCCTGGTGTACAGAACACGTTCTTTGAGAGGCAGGTACCACAGAGCCAAGGCACCAGCAGGCTGCCAAGCACTGGCGGAAGCTGACTTCTGCACAGGCACAGAATGTCTAATTGTGTTCTAACCTCTTATGATGCAGTGGAGAACCCAGGGCGAGAAAAGAATCCGTCTTCACACTTTCTTGCTAATTGCTAATGAGGCAGAGAGAGGCTGGGGATTTGTCTCAAATAGACCATAATCTCTTTATAATCCTCTTCCTCATGCAACCACCTCTATCTACAGTGTGGTTCAGATAGGCAACTTGAACCAGTTCCTACTAAGTGATAACCAGGTATTAGCAGCCTATCTGCATCTGCTGGTTTTTTAATCCAGTAATGTTTTACAAATACTCTCAGGCCAAAGCAGTTGTATGTAAATTCATGATATCACACAATGACACTTTATTTGTGAATGCAGAATATGCTGAAAGCAAAACAGAAAGTGCTCTCTCAGGATTTAGTAAGTACAGCTTGATGAGGCTGACAGGTTTCCACAGTATTTTGCTGTCACCGGAGAAACAGCAAATGTACATAAACCACAGGGGAAAGGCACCGGCACAGCCAGAGGGTTAACTACAAGAACGTGGAAGCTAATTACGGACTTCAGTCGTGAGCACATTTCCATCAGGAGTGACATGATTACAACCCAACCACGGCACTCTGGGTTAGAAAGCCTCACAATTCTCCACTCCAGCATCTCAGCAAGCCCAACTCTGCCCCCTGGTGCTACGGCAGTGGTTTGATTTGTGGCTTTAATTGAGAGTCATTATCTCTAGAAGGAGGGCCAAGGTATATTATTAAAGCATGCAGGACTGATTCTCATATGGAAGTGAAAGAATTGACTTCATAATTTTTAAGTCTTTGAAAATGAAAACATATCCTTAAAGTAAATGTCCGTATTAGGAAATAAATCCAGTGAGTGACTTTTTACTGTAACAAAGACAACCACAAACAAATGCTGCCTCTGTCCCTCTGAGCAACCTTGTAACTGTTAGTCAAGGCTGCTCTTAGAGGAGCAGCAGGTAGAAACCCGAAGTACACAGGCAGATAAAACCTATGCAGGAATCTGCCTCCCCCACCTCCTCCTGCTGAAATGAAAGCAGCTCACAGCTCGATGGAACTGGGCCGAAAGACAAAATGTGAACAGACTGTGTATTAGATAATAGTATTGTATCCATGTTAAATTTCCTAGACGGGGTGACTGTATTATAATTATATAAGAGAACGCCCTTCAGGAATAAGAGCGCCCTGTTTTCAACTTACATGTGTAAGTGTAATTCCTCATGTACACAAGCGTCTATATCATTTATGGGTGAGAAGGCAAACGTGAAGAATGTTAACAACTGGTAAATCTAGGTGAAGGATATAAAGGAATTTATTATACCATTCTTGGATCATCTCTGTCAGTTTGTATTTTTTCTATATAAAAAGTAAGAGGCAGCTTAACATACACATAAGAGAGCCTAACAGTGTGACTGACTGTTCTATGAGTACTTCACAATATCTATCTTTTTTATGACAGCAAATACAAATTTTTAGAAAAAAATCTTCCTGTCCCCATTTTGCTGCCCTTGGCTGGACCCTTGTTTGCCTACAGGGGAATCTGAAGTAGGTGGCACTGGTGGCAAGCATGACCCACAGGAACACAACAGCAGGTGTGAGCCACGGGCTGAGGGGGACCACACAAAGTGAACCAGCTGGCTGAGGGGACGAAAGGCTGCGACAGCAGGTGTGACCCAGCTGGCTACGGGGACTCCAATGGCCGTCACAGCAGATATGAACCAGAGGCTGAGGGGAAACTGCACCAGAAGTGTGAGCCAAGGCCAAAAGGACCCAAACAGCCATAACAGCAAGGGTGAGCCGGGTGACTAAGGGGAGCCAAAGGACTCTCACAGCACATGTGAACAGAGGCTGAGCAGAGATCGTAACGCTAAACCAGCAAAACAAAGGCAGAGGAGACTCCAACAGCCACCCCAGCAAGTGTGAACCAGAGCCTGAGGACAAGCCACACGCCCCAGCAGCCGGGGTGAAGCAAATCACTGGCTCCTCCTAATGTGATAATCACGATCGTTTTCTCATCAGAGCAGCTGGGTGAATGTGGGAGCTTTGTAATGCCAGTCAGAAAACAAGACTCAGGCCTGTACATTTCATTTCATTTTATGGTGAATGGGATGAAGAGCATACTCGAAGCACAGAGCATGTAACAGGGAAAATGCCTTACAAGGTAAGAATTACTTCCACCTTGGGTGATTTTGCGTAACCTTGTTGTGCTAAGTGTACCACACATTTTTGGCTGGTGGCACAAGAACATGACAGAGCGGCAGAAAGGAGTCTCCTTCGAGCAGTCCTGGGTTCCCTGTCACCTTGCTGACTCTTACACGTTCTTTACTGTCTTCACAGCATTGGGAAGACAAGGCCACAGGGTATTGGGGCTGGTGCTCAGCCCATAATTAATGGGCCAGATGACCTTGGACAAGTCACCCCGAGGAGCGGAATGAGCAAGCTCAAAACATGCCTGGCAAACATGTCACCTTCCCCCAGCTGTGATCACCCAGAGGCAGGAGAAGCGCCCTGCCCTGGGCCCAAGGTCTCCCTCGAACTTTATGCTCCTACACATCTAATTACAAGTAAATATGAACAAGATCACAAAAATGAGTTATTATTTTGTTTCATTTCACCACTTGGGCCTCAATGCCTAAAACTCAAGTTATTTGAAAAAAGCCGTATTCAGAATCACTGTGTGGTACTAGGCTACAACGACAAATCAGACTCCTAGTGACAGCCACCTGTACTCCTCCCTAGCAGTGCCCTCTTCAGACAAGCCACACTGTGCAGTGCGATGACAATGAAAAGCAATGCCTGAGGCTCCCTCCAGAAGCACCACAAACCCACACCTAAAGCCCCGCTCGCGGAACCCAAGGCCCACGGCCCAGGGCCTGCTCTCACTGCAACATCCAAGGATTCACACACGGCACTGCCCTTGCACTCCAAGGCTACTGGTGAAGCCCTGCAGAGTCATTCAAAGAGCTGTAGATTACACAGAAGGTCCAAGTGAGGTCCGATGAGGTGGCCTGCAACGGCGGCCCACCTGCTTAGCAATCACCGAAGACCTTCTTGCCTCTGCTTTACCCCAACAGCCTCTTTTTTTTCTGCTGCCCAGAGGCTTACCTCCAGCAGAGGGCTTGAGACCTATCTGTCCCCAAACTCCCCGCATGCAGGCTGGGGGCCCAGCCGAAGGACCCAAAGGTACCCTCATGGCCCGCCTCCTTCCTTGCCAGCATCTGGCTCCAAAGCTTGCTTCTCGCAGCCTTCCACTTCTCAGGGACTGGCCTTTCTGCCCTGCCCTTCCAAGAAAAGGAGGCTCACAGCCCGGGGACTATGGGACAGTCACAGCGGGGAGCTACGAGAGACTCTGAGGAAGAACAGCTGAAGGGCAGGAGCAGAAGAGCGAGGCAGGAGAGCAGATGGGGAGGCCTGGCAGGAAAGTGTGTCAGGGTCTGATCTGAGTGCAATCGCCTAAAGCACCACAACCTGCCAACTTCAAACCTTCCCCCAGCTGTGATCACCCAGAGGCAGGAGAAGCGCCCTGCCCTGGGCCCAAGGTCTTCCTCGCCCTGTGCCAGAGGCCCCTGCTGCCTCTGCTCTACAGGCTGTCGCTGCTCCGGAGCCTGTCATCTGGACTCTCCCAGCTCTCCCAGCCATGCTGGAAGTAAAACACGTTCTCCCCAGATCCGCTGACCCGCTGCAAACACTGCCTTGCTGTTCCCCTCCAACAGCTCCAGCATCTTTCGTAGTCAACTGAACGGGCTGTACGTTTACTCTTTAACCGGCCACAGCTCACTTTTTGCCCACTTCCAAACCACAGAAAGCATTAACAAAATAACTAGTATTTTTTACCTTCCTTTTGCTAACTCCAATGGATATTTTTCTTATCGTCCTTACCATCCCCAAGCACCGCTTTCATGACAAGTCCAGTGGGCTCAGGACCAGGCCTCCTTGGTCCCCCATCATCGGACCTTCCCACTAGAGCTCAGGGTCCTCTGTCTGTGGGCGCCTGTGTGTGCCTGCCTGGCCCTTCCCAGCTTGGAGCACTGCCTGGGCACACGAACCTACTGCACTGACTCTGTGCATCTCAGCTCCAACCTGCTGATCACTCAGCCTCTGAACAGTCCCCACACAAACCTCCAGCTGTCCAGATGCAAACTGACTTGTCCTCTCAGCCCAAACCGACACCACCCATGTCTCCTAATAGCGAGCAGCACCCCATCTTCCCAGCTCATGGAGCAGGGAAGCTGGGTGCCCTCCCCTCTTCCTTCCTTACCACAGGGGTGCCTCAGTCTCAAATCCCTGCAGAGTTCACCTGGCCTCCCAGTGCAGTACCTCCCCCGAGGCCTATGACTGCTACTCCAGTTCAGGCCAGTTTCTGCTCCCCGAGGTCCAAGGAAATAGAGCTGTCCTGACCCTGGCTGGTCTGGGAACTAGACACTTCTAGCAAGTCCACGTTCACAAAGCAAATCTCACCACCCTGCTCTCCCTGTGAACACACTTCAGTAATTCTCCATTGGCTGCACGTCGAGAAGGGCAGAGACTTGCTGGAGTGTGTCAATAATGCAAGCAAGATGATCAGAGCAGAACAATAAATGGGGGGACAACAGGCTTTTCAATGGCCACAGCCAAAGAGGGAGGAGGAGGGTACACCTCCTAACAAATCAAAACAGCGTTTCCCAGTTAAAAATTCTTACCAAAGAAACATTAACAGATGTATTTCAGGAAGAAAACAAATTAGAAGGGGTGAGATGCAAGGCTGTAATCCCAGCACACTGGGAAACTGAGGCAGAATATCTCAAGTTTGAACTCAGCTTGGGCAACATAGCAAGACTCTGTCTCAATATAAAAAGCAAAGTCCATGGTTTCAATCCCCAGTACTGCAAAATAGGGAGGGTGAGAGGGAAAGGAAGGAGGGAGGAAAGTAGGGAGGGAAGGAAGGAAGGGAGGGAGGGAGGGGAATGTGAAAAAGATAAATCATCAGAGACTGCATATAAACAGTGGTGATCTCCAATCAATTTGGGGGTGGTAAACACAGGCAGGAATAAAGAACATGGGAGATGCACTCAGTCGGGACAGGGCTGCTGTGGTGGAGACCTCTGACCCTCTTGCTTGGCCAGGTACACCCAGCACCTAACAGATTCAGGTCCAGAGTGACTGCTAAACAGATGTTTAAAAAACAGCTAAATAAATACTACTTGAAATTAACTGAAGCACCTTCCACAGAGTGGGATCCCCTGACCTGAATGTGGACCCCAGCTTAGTGCCAGGCCCGCCAGCCCTAAATCAGGGCACTGCTTGAATCTCTCCTCTCACATCCTGCCCTTGCGGCTCCTTATTTGCTAAGTGTTTTTTAGAAATGCCTAATAGAAGACTATAGTGAGAGCTTCCACAACCACTGCCTTCTCTAATTTATCCCAAACCTTCAGGGATAAGTCCAATAACAATAAACAAACAGGTTAGGTTCTGAGGCGTAAGTAACTCACCTTAAAGTCATTCACCTACCAAGACATTGATTATTATTTTTTATTTTATTTTTTTTTTTGCGGTACTGGGGATCAAACTCAGGACCCTGCGCTTGCTAGGCAAGCGCTTATTCCACTGAGCTATATCCCCAGCCCCACCTACCAAGACATTGAGAGGGCCTTTATCTGCCTCATTTCCTTTTCTTAGACAGGCTGAGCAGCAAGGTGTGTTGTGGTTTAGAGATTAGCGACACTAAGTGAAATCCCAGGCCTGTGACTCATCAACTATGGGACAGTTTGCAAGTTACTGAACTGCAGTTTGCCCACATACGAAATGGGGACGATCATGCAGCAGCTACAGACTTATTACTGACAGTAACTGGCTTAATGTAGTATTTTAAGTGCTTAGAAGAGTGCCAGATACAGCTTTCAATTAAAACTAGCTTGTTTAGCATTATTTACCTGTCTAAAGAATCAGTTATGACTCTCAGATATAAGCTGGCCAAATTAATCAAAACAGAATTGGGAAAGCGAGCAGGTGTAAACTACCTTTCAGTTGCAAATGCAGCTATTGTGGTTAAACTCATGAAACACTCACCCTAAAGGCCTGACTTATCTGTCTACAGTAACTCAAGACAACCAAACTGTCCCTCTGAGACTACGGTTGGGTACACATGACACCGACCCACACCACAGTCATCTGATCAGAGTGGGGTTCTTGGCCAACATTTGGAGCTAGGTAATTCTTTGGCACGGGCACTTCTATCCAGAAGGTATCAGTAGCACAGTTGCCTTTTCTTTCCCCTACCTGTGACAAGCAAAAATGTCTCCAGAGAAAGCCAAATGTCCCCTGGGGACAAAACCATTCCCAGCTGAACACCACAAGGAGGGCTCTGTAACTGACCCTTTTCTAACAGGGCCCAAAGCGGACCCTTGTTCCAAGTTCATGTCTAGGGGTCACAGTAACACAGCCACAGATCAGCGAGGGAACATGAAGGAAATAGACCCCACTGGACTTCACACAGCCCCACCTTGCCCTCACGCATGGCACGGCCAAGTGCAGACAGTCTGGAAGGAGGGGTGGACAGAGCCATGGCTGATGAAAAGAAACTACAAGGAAATCTAAGTGTGTATTCAAAAGCTCCAGCTCCAGAAGCCAAATGCAGGTTTTGAACTGGGCAGAGCATTTTACATGGAGCTTTGGCCTTGAAATTGCCAAGCTTTCAGCCTCAGCTAATATCCTCCAGGGGCAGGGTTGGCCCTCTTCCATCTTCAAGATGATTCAGGTTTCTTGGAGAACAAAATGAGCCTCTAATGCCTAATATTTCCTCTCTGACAGATGGTTTCAGATGTATCAAAGTGCTAATCCTTGCTGAAGTATAAGTCTCAGGGAAGAAGAGTTTGGCTTTTAGAATGATAGGACTTGAATGATTAAGGAGGAAAATTACTCCCAGGATATTCACCATTGTCATGTGAGCAACCAGCTTCAAATGAAAGAAACCAGCAGAATCTGATGAACGATTCGAGGAAAAACCGAAAAACCCAGGTTAACAGCTTCAGTCTGAAATATCTCTGCTCAAACACATCTTTGGGAGCGGAAATGAAGCGCAATAAAAACACCTTTCGGCTCAGGATTATCAAGGTTTCATCTGCCTGCTCCTAGATCATTGCTATGTTAGAAGCTCTGGAGGCAAGAGGCCTGGGCTGGAATATCTGCCTTGCCACTTACTAGCTGTGTGACCTTGGGCAAAATTATCTGATCTCTCTAAAATGGGTTATAATGTCTTCATAACGGGAGGCTAATTAACCAATGCAACTTATGCCTAACCTGAAGCATAAGCGCACCCATACTATGAATGTGAGCTCGTATTTAGGGTTGGCCCATTATGTGCAAACTGCTTTCATATACACCACCACCTCTGAGACTCTCTCAGGGGGCTCCAGTTTTATTACTGACGGTGCAGACCGTGGTACTCATCGATGAGACCCTAAGGGCCCGAGGGTGAGCCGCTGGTCCGCGATCACAAAGCTGGACGCGGTGGAATTCGAACCTGGCTCTGCCTGAACCTGGCCCTGTTTTTCCACAGCACCACTGGAACTGATGGGGCGGGGGCTGACTCGGGACAGTTCCTGGGGTTAGGCGACCGCGTGGGGTTAGAGGTCACTCACGGTACTCCTCCAGCCTCATTAGGGGCCGGAAGTAGATGGGGTAGAAGGCGGCGCCCACCAAGGAGATGAAGCCGCCGAAAATAAGCGCGGTGCGCAGATTCCGGGACATCGCGCCGGGCGAGGGACTGTCCTGACCCGCGGAGGGCACCGCACACGCGGGAACCTCAATCCGGCCGGCCGGGCCGTGACCCCGCTCGGAAGAGCTTTCGCTTCCGGGCCTCGGGGGCGGGGCTAGAGGCAGGGGTGGGGCTGAAGGCGGGGCTATGGGCTGGAGCGTACTGGGGTGGATGGAGCCGGGGCGGGGCCACCAATGAGGTGGGGCTAGGCGTGGTGGGCGAGGCCTCGGCCTGCGCACCGCCTACCCCTCCCTTTTTGGCAGAGGGTATCGCAGAAACAGGTGGCCCACTGCCGGGGGTGTTTTTGTTTAGCTCGGTTCTCGTAGGTTCTTTTTTGCCCCCTTACCTGCCCTGGGCCTGGTTCCTGTGCCCATTGCACCAGTTGCCACTTGAGCTCTTTTACCAGCCACGTTTTCTGGCCCTTCCCCCATAATTTGGTATTTAGCAACTATGTGAACTTCCTCGCTCTGTGGCTCTGTCCGGCAGATCTCTGATCAGTGGACTCAAGTTACAGCTGCAGGGACCACGGCTTGGCTGCATGGCTTCGGATAAGACACTGGCCCTTTCTGAGGGCAGTTTGTGGGAATGAGAGCCAAAGGGACAAGCCGCCTGGTCCGGGATGGCCTGAATGGTGTTTCTGAAACCCGGGCGACAGGAGCTTTAGGACACAAACTAGCCCTCGTTTTTCCAGCCCTTCCTCTCGCCCTGTGCCCGGTGCTGGGGCGTTCGGGAGGCCAACAGGATAGCAAGTGGACAGGAATTAAGGAAGGTGAGAGAGCCGAGGGCCAATCCAACCAATGGCACCCCAGGGCTCCGGCTTACTGCCTGCGTGGGGGCCCCTGAGGACAGACATCTGACTGCTACCTTGCACCCCGGCTCCTTTGCTCCCCAAAGGTGGGCTGCGCCTGAGTACAACCCGCCCAAGGGGTTGGGCAGCTGGGACCAAGAGTCCTTGGGCCTTCACTCCAACTCTTACAAAGAGATTGATTTCAGAAGCTGGGGCTGGGGAGCAGAGTGGATATTTATCTCGACCCTAGCAGCATTATTTAGTCCAGAAAAGATGTACAATCTTCGCAAAATGATGTGAGCATGGTTTTCCTCTTTCTTTCTTTTTTTCTTTGTAGTTTTGTAGTTGAATCAAGATGACCATCTACCGCTGTTGCTCTAGAAGCATATAAATCAGTTGTTCCATCTGTCAGCAGATTTATGGACTACCCGGCATCCCCTATGGGGGACACAAGATGAATAAGACGTGACCCCTGCTGGCCAGGATCCTGCCATGGAACACATAGATGAGAGATAACTGATGACCCCCACAGCCTGTTGCCGATGAGTGATGTGGTCCTGTAGGCTGCAAAGGTGCAGAGAAGGAAGACAGATGACTGTGCTGTGAGGTGGCCACTCCTCAGGCACTGCAAGCATAGATCGATAAGGGGAGAAGACTTCTCAGCAGAGGGAACTTGTAATACATGCTTTTATCACATGGTAGAAAATCCCCAAGGACAGTGTACATTTGTCATTTTAGCAGCCCAGCATCCACTTCTCCTTTTCCTGTTAATACCTTTTGGGGAATTCCCACTCTTCCAATCTTGGTAAGCTGGGGTACACTGTTCCATGAGGTAAGCTGGGGCTCCCTGCCCTTACCTGACTTCTTCCCATCTCTCAAAGTGAAGCACATAAGTAAGCCCAACCAAGTTCCCTTGCACAGGGATTGGTTAGCACAAGGCTTAGGCTAGTGTAGTTGTGTATTCTTGGTCATATAACCCAGGTTGAGCTGACCATAGTCTAGCTCAGCCCTACTGGAAAGGTGCAGTTGGAGATAAGATGCAGGAGGTGTGGGAGAGGCACCACTTGTGGATTGAAAATAAGGTCAGTAAAGTAGGAGAGAGAGAGAGAGAGAGAGAGCTTGATACTGCATTCGATGGAGCCAGCCATGTCTGAAAGAAGGGCTACCCTAGACTGCTCAGTATGAACCAATAAAGTTGTCCTCTCACTGAAGCCAGTTTGAGTTGGGTTCTGACTTTTACAGCAGAGTCTGTCCTAGTTATTTTTCATCATTGAGCCACAATACCTGACACTTACAAATGAGAGGAGGAAAGGTTTATGTTGGCTCACAATTTGTAGAGGTTTGAGTCCATAGTCTGCTAGTTCCAAGGCAGGGTGGTGTGGCAGAGGAGAATTAATTGCCTGTGGCTCAGCAGGCAGGAAGCAGAGAGTGATCAAGAGAGAAGGGAGGGAGAGACCATACCCCCAGTGACCCACCTTCTCCCAAAATCACATTTAGCTATAAGCTCATCAAAGGACTAATTGCCCAATTATTATCACATTTCCACAATCCAGTCACATCTCAGAAGCCCTGCCTGTGAGTGCCTGAGACTCTGGGGGCACTCCAGGAGTAAACAGAGTTCCAGATGAAACACCCGTGTATGATTCTGCTTGCTTTACACTCTACAAGCTGCAAAGCAAGGATGACTGCTTTCTAGACATGGTCACTGAAAACCAGAGAGCTGAACTTTCTGAGGGGCACACCTTGGTGCAGGGTTCATCTCTTGGGATTCTTGGTCCCTCTATGAGTGAGGTTGGCAGGATATGTAGTCAAGGCCCCACCACTGGCCTCTGTAAGCCAGTGTGGAAGATGCCAGGACAGTGAGTCATCCTGGTGAGGTACAAGGCATGCTTGGAACTACTGTGGCAGAGGAGGCGCCCCCCTCTCCAAGGCAATTTGACAAGTGACTCATGGTTTCTCTGTCTCCTGCATGCTAATCTAAAGGCATTAGATGTCCAGCAGAAATGATTAGCCCATCTATGCCATTTGTCTAGATTACTAATCTTATCACACCAGAAAATAGTGACTTATCACCTGCCTGCTGCCAGGTCCCACCAAACACAGTTATCTCTTTGATCCCAGGGTGCAAGCGTTTCTGAGGAAACCACGCTTGCCAGACCCCCCTCCCACTACCCTATCCATTCAATCAGCACAGACTTCTGTGTGCTTCTTCCATGCAAAGGAGGTCTGATTATGGTTGCTGATTAGGTACACAAAGAGGAGTCTTTCAACATTCTAGAATTCAGCTATGGTTCACTGAGCTAGACCTAGGCTGCCAGACACTTCTCAGATGCTGGTGGATGTGGCAGTGAATGAAACAGCAGAATCTGTCATCCCCCTGGTGTCTGCACTCAACAGCTCCCGATGTCCTTTGAAGAATGACCTCTCATCCTGGCATTCTTGGTTGGACTGTGTTTTGGTTTGGACTTTTTTTTCAGTAGTGAGGATTGAACCCAGAGCCATTGCACCAAGCTACCTCCTCAGTCCTTTGTCTTTCCCTTTAGGTGGGTATGTGGTTCATGGGTACCATCGTAGTACTTTGGGAGGAGTCCGTGGCAGAAGGACTGAAAGTTCAAGTTCAGCCTGGGCAACTAGCAACTTGCTGAGACCCTGTCTTAAAATTTAACAATTTTTTAAAGGTCTAGAGAGGTAGCTCAATGTGAAGGTCCTGGATTTAACCCCCAGTACAGAAAAAAATTATTTTGACAGGGTCTCACTAAGTCACTAAGTTGCCCAGGCTGGACTTGAACTTGCAGTCCTCTTGCCTCAGCTTCCCACGGTGCTGTATTACAGGTGTACACCACCATTCCAGCTCTGGTTTAGCTCTTAAATGTCCCCTAGAAGCTCCTGTATTAAAGGCATGACCCCCAGATGATGACATTTAGGAGCCAGGGTCTAGTTGGAGGAAATAGGTCACTGTGCCCATGAAGGATATATTAGGACTTTCTCTTTTTCTCTCTTTTCTTCCTGGTCACCATAAGGGAAGCAGTTTCCCTACCACAAGTCCCCACCGTGACGCTCTGCCTTGCTACAGGCCCAAAGGCAACCTGGCGAAATAACCATGGCGTACAACTATGAGCCAAGTGGTTTATCTCAAGTACTTTGTCATGGTAACAGAAAGCTAACTAATACCGATCCTAAGTTTAGGGGCTCCGTGAACTCCTAAGCAGTATAGCACTAATATCAAGACTTAACAAATACTTGTCCTATGAGGTCACTATCATACTTTACTCATTCGCTGCTCACCACACCTGTGAATAGCTGTCCCCACCATCAGAAAGGGAAGCTGGACATACCAGGAATGGCTTGCCCTAAGTTACATGACCAGTGAGTAGAAGAGCAAAGACTCAAATCCACATGTCTGGTTCCAGAGTCTAGCTCTTAAGCACCAGTCTCACCACCCATCTAAATTGCTTGACAGAGTCAATGAGCTATGTCACCTGGGTGTGGCTATGGTCTATAATCCAGTTATTCTTTGTTCTAGAAATAAGGATCAGCATGAGTCACACACAGATAGCGTGGTTGCAGCAGATTTCTTCCATTTCCAGTGTTCAGAGATTATTGCGTATGTCCCACTCAACTGTAACCCCAGCACTTCCCTGGGCGTAAACTGATTCTCAAGGGTCCATTACGGCCTACAAGTCATGCATGTGTGCTCTGTGAACTGTGTTTGAACCTCAGTTCATCAGGATAGGTTTCGGTTCACAGCTTCAAACAGAAATCAGCACAATTACCTCTAACACATGGCAGAGATGAGGGGTTTGGGTCTTCATGGCTGTGCCAACATTTGGGAGAGTTGGAAGTTTGGGTATGGGGGAAGGAGCTCCTTCAAAGAGAAGGAGAACTGAAGGCAGGATGCAAGTCAAATATGTCAGGAACCCTGGGGTGCATATTTTCATCTCAGTCACTGAAAAAAAAATTGGTTTGGGCTCCTACCTGGCACTTTCTCCTTCTTCGCTTGGATGTGAAGATTGAATGCTTGCAGGGAGCAGACCGCCAATGGTGACCCGCACAGGGTGCAGACAGACATCAAAGTTAATCTACTTTCTGATCTAAGCAAAATTGTGATGAGGGTTTCCTGGGACAGTAGCTCCACTAACTGTGGCACTGCAGCCCAGCGGATGTATTTTTAGAATATTGTGGATCCTGAGAAGTATCATTACTGGACACTCAAGGTTGAGAACCGAACCATCTCACGCAGAAGCCTCTGGGCTGGTGTGTTGAAAAAAAGAGAGGGGGCGGGGGAAAGGCTTGCCTGTCTTCCTGGGAGCTGTGACTCTCCTGTGTCTCTGCTTATCTGCGTGTGCATCTCCAATTTAGATCACTTGTCAAGTTTGTCTCCTTCTGGCTGCCCCTTCCGTGTAAGACACTGCCCCAGATGTCTGCCTTGGCTTTATCTTTAACCATGCTTTACAACCCCGTTTTAACTCATGTCGTTATGACTTCCAAAGTGTGCTGATCTGGCTTTCTGCTGGATTCTACACACATGCCTGGTGGACAACTTCAGGTTCAAGACCACTTCCTCCTACACCCTCTTCCCTGCCATGGACCTTGGCATGGCTTGTGGCCTTGTCTGCTCTCCCTGGCCATGGCTTCCTAATTGGTTTTGCACATACTCTTCCATCACGAAGCCATCTCACAGGGGAGCTGCCTTACTCTGCTTTCTGTTGCTGTAACAAAATGCCCAAGGCTTCATACCATAAAAGTGGGTTATTTTGTTCACAGTTTTGCCATCCAAGGTTCAGCCACGCCATTCACTAAGTGAAGTCTTCAGAGGCAGGGAGCCTTGTGAGGGTGGTGAGACAGGAGACCAGAGAGTAGGGATAGGGCAGTCTCTCCAATTTATCATAACCCACTCTCTAGAGAATTAACCCACTGCTCAGGAATTAGCTCTTCCCTCAATTCCTAGACCATCTATGGCTATACAGCTAACTACTCAAACTGTACTGCTTAAAAATGAAAACTGAATTTGTAATGCCCTCAAGGGTGACACCCCAAAGACCTAACCCCTCCCCTTGAATGTTCCTCCACCTTTCTCAGTGACCACACTGAGACCAAGCTCCCAGCTCCCACACTCAAACCATATCCAAACCACAGCAGTTGCTAAAATTTGCTTCTGACATACAGATCTGTTCCATTGCTACCTTGCTTGGAAGCCCTCGATATGGCTCTGGAGCTTGAGTTTCACCAGTGTGGCCATCGGGCTCTGGTCAGCAGGTGCTGAAGTCACATCTTGTGCTTCCTCCATATACCTCTGCTGTGTGGAACCACGGTTCCCACACCTGGGTTACGGAACTCTGGGCCTTTGACCACAAATGGTTGACTCCATATGGACCTCTGATCCAGGCCACATCCAAAGGGCAAAATCTCTGTCTCTGTGGAGAACAGGCTGACCCAGTCAGTTTCCCTTTCTCTGGACTTTCACCTGGAAAGTCAGAGAAAATCCACAGTTTGCCCAGTGAGCAGAAGTTAGAAGAGGCACAGAGAGAGGCCTCAGCAGCAGACAAGAAGCCACGAGAGCTAGGACTGTGAGTCAGCAGAAGCTGAGAAAGAAGAGCCCTTACTGAGCAGGGGGTGAGGGAACTGTCTGGGACTAGCAGGAAGAAGAGCACAGCAGAGGGGAATCAAAATGAAGATCTACAAACTCCCCACTGCTGAGGGAGAAATAAGGTGCCTTAAGGCCTCAGTGGGATTTGGGTGTTCATTCATTGTTTTCTACCCTTGGTGTCAGGTACCTTCTGCAGGCCAGGAACTCTCCAAGCATAGACAAGGCTTTGCTAAGATGGAAGTGACATTCCAGTCGGGCAGGTAAACTGTGAATAGATATTTTTCAAAGGGAGTGATAGGAGTCATAAGTTCTGGGAAAAAACTAGAGCAGTCAAGGGATGGGAGGGGTCACAGACAACCATTTTTTAGGAAGCAACAAACCCCTGAGGGAGAGCCCTATGGATGAAAAAAAAAGCCCAGATGGAGAGACCTATGGATGCAAAAAAAGTGCTGTGCCTCCTTGGGGATCAGCAAGGAGTCCTGTGCACATGGAGAGGAGAGAAGGGTGGAGATGCTAGAGGAAAGGAAGCCAGCCAGGCAGCCAGGGCAGGAGCACCAGGCCAGAGCCTCAGAAGCCACTGGAGGGATTCAGAATCTCTTGTGTCTGGGAGGACAGATCCTGAGCAACCTTCCAATTTCTGTGACTTTCTGCAATGTCCAGCTCCTCTATGGTTTCTATAGTTCCTGTAGATTCCTGCCCGATAACCTGGACAGTTCTGTTGTTTCCCATAAGACTCCTCACTGGGAAAAACAGCCATGGGTTTTGTTTCCTGACAGCAAGAGACTGTTGCTGAAGTCACGGTGATTTGACCTAAACAACCTCTTCAGTTTCACATTCTTCCTGCTGCTGCCATTTCCCACCCTGACATTTGCTTCCCACCACCTGCCCTGGTGCCTCCAGCTTTTGGAGGAAGCATCTTGCTAAACTGCTAAGTTGCCCAGTTAGGCTCACATGTAAAGTCTTCCTGCCTCAGCCTCCAGAGTGCTGGGATTACAAATGTGAGCTACCATGCTCAGCTTGAAATCAACTCTTCTTTTCTAAACTCCTATCTGGATCATCTATAGCAAACTACCCAAAACCAACTGCTTAAAAATTGTAATGCATTCACTCTTGCAGTTCTGTGGGCTGACGGAGCATCCTTGTGCGGCTGGGTGTTGGAAATGCTGAAGCCGTCTGGAGCCCTGGCTCACCCGCGGCCACAGCTGCTACTTGGTGTCACCTGGATGCCAGCTGTAGCACCCCACAGGTGACTCTTCCTGCACAGTGGCTTGATCCCAAGAGGGTGCACCAGAGAGGTTCAGCAGCCTCTTGGCTTAGCCTTGGAATGCTCGGCTGTGTGCTACCAGTCAAACAGGCCACAGCACCAAACCATTTCCAAGGGGACAGGAGTGAGACTCCAGATGCTGGCGAGAAATCTGCAATGCTCTTCAATCCATCGCAGCTCTCGTGGTGTCTTTTCTATATGCTGATTCCAGTACTTGTCACCTTTGGGCTTATGCTACAATTGCATGTCTCTCTGTCCCACAGCATGGGTTTTAAGCCCCAGGTGAGATATTACATCTTATTTAATCCAATGCTTCAAGGTGATAACCGTACTAACAAACATTAAAGAAGTTCTGTTCTCTGATCTCATCTAATGGAACACATGGTTGTCCATCTGTAATAGGACAGACATTATGCCCATTTTACAGATTGGTAAACTGAGGCATAGTGTGCATCAGCCTTACCCAAACCTGCAAAATTTCATAAGTTGCAGAGGTGGCATTTGAACCCATTTTTCTGTTCTGTTCTGCTATCTCACAGTCTTGGCATTTGCTCATCAACTTGGGCTGTAATAGCAAATTACCATAGACTGGGTGGCTTAAACATCAGACATTCATTTCTCACAATTCTGGAGGCTGGAAAGTCCAGTACCAAGGTGCTGGAGATCTTGTGTCTGGTGAAAACTGTCTTCCTTGCATTGTGCTCTCACATGGCAGAAAGGAGAGAGAGATCTCTCCTGTCTCTCCTACCAAGGGCACTAATCCAGTCATGAGGGCTCTACCCTTGTGACCTAATCAGCTCCAAAGGCCCTGCATCTTATGATCACAATGGGGACAGGCCCTCAACAAACCAATGGGGGCAGCCACACAAACACTCAGGGCATAGGAAGCACCAAGGAATGCACACAGGTCGCTCTGTGCCAGTTGACTGAAGCGTCACGGAGCAGAAGAACAGAGAGGAAGGAGGAAGAAAGAACCCAGAACAGAGAATGAGTGGTGGTATGGAGTTGTCATCAGCAATTTCCCCAAGGGGCCTCTGTCAACACATTGTCCAGGCTCTCAGTCCTGAGCACCCCTGGCAGCCTGGTACACTGAGTGCAGAGATGTTGGGAGCCCAGCAAGGAATGAGAGTATTTATTGGATCTGAGCATCAGATGCAAAAACAGTCCTCCAAAATTCCAATTTTCTATCTGCCAACGTAAGTGATGGAGGCTATGGTTCATGTGGCTCGGCCGCCCAGCCAGGGCCCCACCACTCTGAATTTCTGGCCTTCTTCCTCCCCTGCATTTACTGCCTTTGGGAGCATGCACCATCTCCCTGCTGGGGGGCATCCTAACTATAGAGACGCCCTTCTCGTCGCGGGAATATCAATCTCAGTGCACACGGCCACTCAGGGCGAGAAAGATGCACTAGGAGCAGTAGAAACTTCATACCCAGGGATGCGGGCTCTCTCCACCTCTTCTACCTTTGTCCTCTTATGAACACAGGGCATTGCTGGGCCCAAGGCCTGAAAAATGACAATGTGAAGAGAACAGTTAGTGCAAGAAAATGGAAACATAGATTTATTTTTCTCTGTCTGCCTGCAGCACCATATTATAGGCCTGTCCCCTGCCCCATATCCCCCTTAAAAGACATTGTCCATGTGTGGGGGCCCTTTGAGTGTGTCCTCAGGACCTCAGGCTGCAGTTAGATACTCCTGTGTCCCAGGCCTCAGCAAATCCTTCCCTGTTCATCCTGCTCGGCTGACACTTTTAACTCTTTCCAGCCAGTTCTCCCATGTCAAATCCCCTCCTAACCCTTAGGAAGTAACATGGTCCATTGGTTTGTTAAAAATACTGCCTGATAGCATAGGAAGTCTGCGGCAATGGAACCCTGCCATGCCCTGGAGAGAACCATTCTGAAAACACCATTACTTTTGTATTTAATGTCAGCCAAAAATGTCACTGGGGCATTCTCAAGGCAATATCACACGGACTGTTGTCCCTACCCAGCATTTTTGTCCCCTCCCTTTGTTGCTACCACCCCCACAGCTGTTCTCCACATTGCAGCCAGGGTATGTTTTTAGCAAGTCCAGCCAGATTACACAATCACTTCCTCAGACACCCAAAGCCTGCCCAGTCTCTTTGCGCTGTCTCCAGACATCTTCCTCCAGAAGGCTCTCGGTGGTTTGCCCCACCTGCTCTTTTGATCTCCTGTACTGCCGGGTCCCCCGCCCCGAGTTTCCTGTGTGTCTTCGAACACACGGAGGTTGGCCTGGCCTCTGGGCCTTTGGGTGGTGGTTCCCTCTGCTTGAAATGCTCTGGGCTTGCCTGTACCTGTCACCTTTACCCGTCACTTAAGCATTTGCTCCAGTGACACCACTGCCGTGGTTTGGATGTCCTTGCCGGAACTCAGGCAGGAACTCAGTCCCCACTGTGACAGACTGGATGGGTAGAAAATGAATGGCCGTAGCGTTCCGAGGTGGGACTTTGGGAGGTATCCGAGGTGACATGAGGACAATGAGGGGCCAGCTCCACTGAGACCTGGGCTGGGCACGAAGAGGTGGAGAGAGCCCAGCAGGGGTGTTCTGTCTTGCCCCGGGACACCCTGCATCTGTCTCCACAGTGCTCTGCAGAGTCCCCAGCAGCCAGCAGGGCCCCAGCAGAGGGGACCACCTGATCTTGGCCTTCCCAGCCCTCAGAACTGTGACCCAAATCACCTAGTCCATGGCATTCAGCTGTGGCAGCAGCAGACTGAGATGCCCGTCTCAGAGAGCGGGCCCCACCCGCAGGGCTGAAGTGCCCTCACTGTCCTCTGCTCTGTTCCTCCTCTTGCTTTTCCGTTCCGACACCCTTACACTGCCTGTTTGCATGTTCGCTGTTGTTCCTCTCTCTAGAAGACGAGCGTAATGATTCTGCATCCCCAAGCACCCTGCACAGCATCCAGCACACGGTAGGTGCTTAATGAGTAGAAAGACTGGTTTTTCTGTTATCTAACAGTTTGAGAGATGGTATTACATGGGGGAGATACTTGGACATTTAACTTCCCTTGGGAAGGAAGGAAAGTCCCTGCTTCTCGTTAATTATTTAATTACCTTCAAAGCTTGGGGTTTCCAGGAGGTTAAAAATCTTCCTTATTCTAGTTGTCACAGACACCTTCTGTGGCCTAATCACAGCACCTGTGACACTTACACCCACACCGGTCTTCCCGTAGGATTAGCATAGGATAAAAGCATCTGTACGTTGTTACTACTGGCATTTTTGAGATTTTAATTAACAGAGTTCTTTTTTTTTTTTCCTTCCTCATTCACAGGCAGGATTTTGATTAACTTGTAAGTGGGAATTCTGTCACTTCGAGGAGGTGGAGTAGGGTGCTGAGGGCTAGGGAAAGGTAGGTGCCCAGGCTACCCTCAGTTGCCAGCAAAGGACCACCAGTGGACCAGGTGGCTCCCACCCCACCCCAGGACCCACACCAGTCTGCACCCCATATGGGGACACATCCTGGCCATAGCTACTGGCTACAGTGGTGGGACTTGTGGGGCTTCTCTGTTTACCAGGCATCTCCTGTCTGCAGCCCCTTTGGGAAGATAGGGGCCCCACGGGGTCGGCAGGGGAGGTCAGCAGGCAAAAGCTCAATGTGGCATTTTGCCAATTGGGCAACTTCAGCTCAGCCTTTGGACTTCAGAATCGCCAAGGCCTCGAAAGGATTCACCCAAGAGTAGGCAGGCAGGGGAGGTTTCTCAGCTCAAGCAGAGGGGCAGATTTGCCCCATCATCTGCTTCCCACCGCTACCCGGCCTGGAGCGCTGGGAGCACAGGGAGGCTGGGATAGGCTCTCTGCTGAGCTGCCACTGGGCAATGTGCCTGTGGGCTTGGGTCTCGTTTGCTTAACCCTCTTGCCCCCAACTTTATCTGTACATGGGGATGACCATGGTCACCCAGCTCCCAGGTTTCCTTGGGAAGATGAGACGAGGGCGCTGCATGCAATGTTTCGAACAGTAATTGTCGAGGGTTTTTGTGTGTGTCAGGTGATTTTAGTTCGAATCTATTTGTGGTACTTAGGAAGCTTTTACCTCTCTCAGACTCAGTTTATGCTCTATAAAGTAGACATAAGGCACCTTGTGATGGTGTGGCAGTGAAATGAATACACCAGAGAAGCGGACAAGTGTCCCATAAATGCCAGCCAATTCCAGCCAGTCTCTCATATCTACCTCTGCTTGTGAAGTCAAATTGAATTTATTTTTAAAAGTACTAACTATGGGCATGTCAATTGCCTTGTTTATGAAAAAAACCCGTAAAAATATAGAATAAAGGGGGCAGTATGCAAACACTGTTGGAATTCTTTTTTTTTAAAGAAACAAATAGTATTAAGATGATTTTTGCATGAATGACTGGACTATTGTCCCTCAGGGGAAAATATTGCCCAGTTTGCTTAGAGTAGCAAAAAGAGGGGGAAAAGATTTGATAGTTATTTCAAAGCTGTCTCCCCAAGGGAAATTAAACCCGAGTTATGCAGAATTTTTCATAGAATCGTAGTGTGAACCTAACAAGGAAAAAGCCACGCTGAGGGTGGCTAAGCAGATTTGGACATGGTTCTCCTCAGCGTGGGACCTGAGGCACCTTGGCCTCCTGCCATGAGCTCCCTCTCACACCCACGTTACCACACCTGTACCGAGCAGGATCTCAGCGTCCCCAGGAGGAGTTCCCTCCCTAGGCCATGCTCTGGCCCCCACAGCGACACCACACAGCTACCAGCTGATACATTAGAGGTGCTCACTCTCCCTGTGACTCCCACCAGGGCTTACATCCCTAGCCTGGCACAACCCCTACCCCTACTGTCACTCCTCCCCTCGGCCCTAACCACACCCCCTAACCCTAACCCCACCCCAACCCTACCTCTAAACCTAACCTCCTCCCCCTCCCCCAATCTTACCCCTGCTCCTACCCCTAACTCTACCTCTACCCCTACTGTGTCCCTACCCCTACCCCTAAGGGTCACAGAGTCAGCAAGGTATTTTTATATTGAAGCAACAAGTCACTGCTTGTTGGCTATAGCTTGTTTTTATTTTTCAAAAATTACACTCAGTACTTTTCTAAAAACATGATTGCTTTTAGCCTTATTTGTTGTCAGGACTATGGGCAGTTTCAAGGGTCAGGGCAATCTTTCTTTAAACTCCTCTAGTTTTTGAAACAGGACTCTTCTTTCCTGCAGGAAAGCCATTTCACAGCAGCCTGACTTTGTCTCTCCCTATTCACATGACCCAGACCCAACAAGTTCACATAGTCTGTGCTCTTGGCCATAGAGACTGGTTCTAGGATAGGCATAGGATCCGCGATCTGAGCTCAAAGAATCAGGCTCTTCCTTGGATGTTTTCTGATACTGCAATCAGAAAAGTTCATCTCTTTCTCTTGGGGTTGTTAGGCTGATAAGATTTCTGTTTGTTAAGGGCCATGTGCTAAACCTGTTTGAGAAACACAGAGAGAACACAAATAGCATTATTTTGAGTCTGGATCAAGTGCTACCTGAAGCCAACACTATTGTAGGACACTATGTGAACTACGGCATCAGGATAGGGATCTATTGCTGCAAACTGAAAGCATTTCAGATTTATGCAGTTAACTTAGCCTAATATGTATTAGGATTTTTAGAAAATCCTAATGATGAATCATAATCCTTATGATGAGTCAATATCATGAAATGAATATGGTATAAAGGAAAACATAGAGGTGTCATGTAGGGTTAAATTTAGAGTTTCCTTTTAATACAGTATCTCCCATTCACACTTGCTAGTTGTCAGGGATTTTATGTGCCATTTTCCTGCTTCTCCCATGATCCTGCACATAGTATTATACCCATTTTAGAGAGGAAGATGTCAAGGCCCTGAGTTGCTAAAAGACTTGCCATGGACCAGCCAGGTAGGAAGTAGTGGATTTTGTGCACAGGTTTCTTGCCCATGATACAGAGCTGCATTAAATTATTGCTTATTTATTCATCCAGCATTTATGGGGCATTAATTATGTGCCAGGTGGGTGCTAGTATCTGGACATACGAAATGAATAAATAGTACCCATCCTTTAGCTGCAGTAAGTCCAGGGGATCTAACGGCTGAATTCGGGCTGACTTGTGCCCCCCAAGAAGATGGGCTGAGGCTCTAATCTCTGGTACCTGTGAGTGGGACCTTATTTGCAAATAGGGTCGGTGCAGGGGTAAGAAAGTTAAGGTAAAGTTGCTGGGCTGGGCACGACATTGGTCAGCTTTTCATTACTGGAACAAAAACCTAAAGGGTCAGTTTATGCTGAGGGGTGGTTGGGAGGGCTCACGGTTTCAGGTGTCCCTGTCCCTGAGTAGTTGGCCCCGTGGCTCTTAGGTCTGTGCTCATCATGGAGAGCCCAGAAGCAAGACAGGAAGATGAAGGCCAGCTCCCACAACCCCGTGTGACAGCATCCCTTAGCGACCCCCAGACCTCCAGACAGCCTCCCCTTCTTAAAGTTTCACAGCTCCCCACAGCCCCTGCCTGGGGACCAAGCCTCCAAAACACCTGCCTTTGGGAGACACTGAAAACCCAAACTCACTGGGCATGGTGACACACACCTGAAATCCCAGCACTCAGGAGGCTGAGGCAGGAGGATCATCTCCAATTTGAGGCCAGACTGGGCTATATAGTGAGTACATTCAAGGCTAGCCTGGAATACTCAGTAAGATATTGTCTCAAAAACCAAATATAAACAGGCCTAAACCCTAGCAGCCTGATTAAATAAGAGGGAAAGGCATGCACACAGCCACACTGTTTGAATGCCGTGTGAAGATGGGGCAGAGATCAGAGCAACTCGTGTACAGGCTCCCTGGACTTCTCAGGAAGCTAGGAGAGGGGCCTGTGAGAAAGGCTCCTAGGAGCACTCAGACGGAAGCAGGCATGCCCACAGCCTGAGCTCAGACTTCAGCCAGCAGAGCTGTGAGACACGATGCACTTCTGATGTTCTGAGCATTCCAAGGAAACTAATGCCACCTGCAGTTATGGCCGGGCCAAGGAGTGTTCAGATCTCAGCTAAGGGTGCGTCTGGCCAGGAGCAGTCAGCATCCAGCCAGCATTTGCCCTCCCCACCTGGCAGACTGATGCATGGGGTCCTCTCTGCCACAGGGCGTGAAGCTGCAAGTCCCTGGCATGCATGGCACTGGAAACCACCCTCTGTGACCCCAGCTATCCCCTGGGATCACACCTAGGCCCACTATTAGCCTGCGTGTTTAGCCAGGCCAGTGGCCAGAGGCAGAAGGCCACTGACACCAGGGTGCTGCCCTTTCTTTACATTCCAAGGCAGCTCTGTTTCCAGGATACACATCTCTGGATTCCTCCTTTGTAATTCTGTGGAAGCCATTTCTTCATGTACTGTCTTAATAGCACCGTGAAGGCTGACGCAGCCTTGGGCTGTAGGAACTGACGGGGCTGTTACCTGACGCACCCTGGGTCCCCAGCCTTTGAGGCATTAGCTAGCCCAGATTCAGAAGGTGGTGCAAGGGAGAAGGGATTAGCTCGGGGTTAATCAGTGATTTGCTCAGGAAGTGATTAGCTGCAACCTGGACCTGTCGCCCATTGCTCTAAGCAATGGCCCCAGTTCCTTTAGTTTTCTACTCTTTCAGTGCCCAAAAAACACTCCTAATAAAATGCATTCACTGCTGATGTGTTCAGTGCACAAACCAGCTCATTAAGAATGGTGAAGTTCCTGATAGCTAAAGCTTTCCCTGTGGGCAAACTTAAACTTTCCATGCTCCCAAAGGAGGGGGCAATGCCTGTCATTATCCCCAGTGGAGCTCCCCTTGTCAAGCGACACCATCCATATGTCAAGGGCAGGTCTCAATCTTGCTGTTTTAATAACTTCTGTCAGAGTGGGTTTTTAAGCCTGCTGCTTGCTTTGATTAAGTATGAGGGGTGAATCTGGATCACTGTGTCCCTAGTTTGCTTTTACAGGTACCACCATGAGAAGTTGGGCTCTAGGGCTCAGTGATCAGACTGCAGGGGTCAGCTGTGGCTGGTGGTATGGCTTTGGAGAGGTCAGTTGGTCTCCCCAAGTGTCAGTCTCTCCTATGTAAAATGAGACGCTAGAGGGAGTCAAGGGGAGAATGTATAGGAAGTGCTTAGCGTTCAATTAAAAGACAGCCGTTATTATTAACTGGCAACTGGCAGGACCAGAACTGACTCGTGTGTGGGCTCCGTGCTCCAGAGCCCACGAAGGTGGTCTCTTTGGGAGCTCAGTGTGACTCTGCCAGGTTGGGGCATGGACTCTGCATTGCAGAGACAACTGTGTAACAGGTGGCACAGGACCTGCAGCCACATGCTGGGCATCGTTCAGTTGCTTCCACACATCCCTGGGCTGAGATCCCTGTCTTGGTTCACAGCCAAGAACCCCCAAGCTTTCACCTTAGCTGGCACCCCATAACTGCAAGGAACAGCCTTGGTTCTTTGGAGGAAACAGAAAGTTTCCACACACCCTCAGGACTATCTCCCAGGGCCATCAGAGGCCTGTGGTATGGCTTTGTGCAGGCCCCTTCCCAGAATCCCCAAGACCTGTAAACAAGGTGCTCAACTATGTGTCTGTGTTAGTCCCTAGAGTTGGCATAACAGAGGTCCCAAAGCTGGGTGACTTGAAACAGACCAGTGTCCCACAGTCTGAAGGCTGCAAGTCTGACATTAAGGTGTGGCAGGGCCTCACAGTGTCTGCCAGCTCTATGGTGCATCGTTCTTTGCCTCCTGGAACATCTAGGGTTTCTTGACCATCACTCTAACCCTTTGGTCACCTCCCTTTGTGTCTTCCCAAAACCTGCCTCCTATGCATCTGTCCTGGTATAAAAGCCCCTTTGTATCAAGACACCAATCATGCCACATTAGGATCCATCCCCTTTAACTTCATTTAACTTGATTTCCTCTGTAAAGAGCCTGTCTCCAAATGTAATCACATTCTGAGATATTAGGGGCTAGAATTCCAGCATCTTTTTCTTTTTGCAAGGTGGGAGTGGGTAGGGATGGGGTGCAGGCACAAGTCAAATCAGTATCACCTGTCATCGTTACTTTTACATGTCAACTGGGTTAAGCAACAGTACTCAAACTTAGTTCAAATATTATTCCAGGTGTTTCAGTGAAGTTCTTTTTAAATGAGATTAGTATATAAAACAGTAGATTACAAGTTAAAGCACATGATTCTCTATAGTATAGGCAGGCTTCATCCAACCAGTTGAAGGTCTTAATGGAAAAAGGGTGAACTCCTTAGAAAAAGTAATTTTGCCCACAGACTGTCTTTGACTTTGAACTGAAACCCTCACCTGCATCTCTATCCTGCCAGCCTACCTTGTAGATGATATACAGTCAACACTCATATCTTCAAGTTCAGCACTCATGGATTCAACTGACCACACATCAGAAACGTTCAGAAAAGTCATACATAGTGGTGCACACCTATAATCCCAGTTCTTCTGAGGCTGTGGCTCGAGGATCACAAATTCCAGGACAGCCTGGGCAACTTAGCAAGTGCCTGTCTCAAATAAATTTTTAAAATAGCAGGAAAAAAGCATGTCTGTAATGAACATGTACAGACTTCTCATTTCATCATTCCATAAATAATATAGTATAGCATTGATTTACATAGCATTTACATTGTACTGAGTAGTATGAGGAATTCAGAGACGATTTAAGGTATAAGGGAGGAGATGGATAGGTTATATGAAAATACTATGTCATCTTATATACAAGACTTGGGCATCTGCAAGTTTTTACATTCCTACGGTGGGCGGTCCTAGAACCAACACCTGGATATCAAAGGGTGACTGTGTACATCTCATTGGTTCTGTTTCTTTGGAGATCCCCAAGTAGTACAGCAGCTAGCAGTCCCAATCATGCAGGCCCAGGGCCGGCAATGGTGCTACAGCAGGGCAGGGCTGGCAACACCTCATCTAGGCAGAAGAGGAAACAAGAAACTGCCTTTGAATATATCTAATGCTGAACAAACTCTCAGTCTACCAGTGAACAAACATTTCTGAGACTCTAATTTTTATTATCAAAGGAAGTTGGGAACAGTTCAGCCTCAATGTGAATTGCTTTGAGAGACAATGAGGAAGAAGTGAGAAGACATTTCTTAGCTTTGTGCATTTAACACAGTTCTGGAGGCTGGTGTTACACAAAGGGGTTAGAGCAGAATCACACTTTTAAAGCACTGGACAGAATTCTACAGCATCAATAACCCTGTTTATTTTCCCCTTCCTGACTGCCATGGGACAAACGGCTGCAAACTTGAGCGGTTCAAGTCAGAGTTATTTGTTCTTGGTTCTGAGGATCAGCAACTTCCACTGGGCTCAACTGGGTGGTTCTTCTTCTTGGTTGTTTCTGGAGTCACCTAGGCAGCAACTATCTATTACCTAAGCCATAGTGGTGACTATGGTCCAAGATGGCAGTGGTACTGGCTGTTGGTTGGGCGTCTTCTCCAGGTGAGAGATATCCTTACTAGGGGTGCTGTGTTCTAAGAAAGCCAGAGTGGATGCTTCAGTGCCTTTTAAGGTCTGGGCTTGGAAGTTGCCAAAACATGGCTTCTGTGATATTCTTGTCTTTAAAGGGGTTGCAAAGTCTTCCGAGGTTTGTGTCAGAGAGGATTGGATTTTGCCACTTAACAAGAGGTAGTGCAGAGTCCCAGTGCAATCCCAATGGGAGGGTTAGTCTGGCCAACTTTGCAAACAAGCTACCACATCCAGTACCCGGATCACACTGGTGAATGGAGTAGTGAGTTATGTATGGGTGCATTACAAGAGGTAATGAACATGCTACTGTGCAGGTCTGGAGATTGGAGGAGCATCTGGGATGTGCAAGGACACTGCTATTTATTATGCATTTGATTGAGAACTGGGCAGGGAAGGTGTTTGGATTCTGCCTCATTCAAAGACTAGTCTATAAATTTTTTTCCTGGGAAATTAGATATTTGACTCATTTCTGTTATATCACTGCCAGAGGCATCTGGTAGGGCCTGCTAACTTATGTTCTTAGATTTTCCTTGGCAGAAATTAATTTTTTTCTTAAGATTTTTTTTCCTGTCCAAGGCTGAGTCTTTGGATTAATACTGGGGTTCTACAGTTCATAAATTTATTCCTTTTGGTTCATTGTTTCAAAATGAGACTTTTAATAGATTCCAAAGACTTAATAAGCACGGTGCCCAGTCACATAATGAAGCTACTGTACACATGGCTGACAGGTAGTAATTTATTATTATCCTTGTTTCTGATAGCATCACACTGGACACAGTGGGTGTCTAATAAATATTAGTTATAACAACATAGCGATGGAAAAATGTTTGTCCTTTTGTGTCTCAATCAACCATTCATAATACAGTCTTCTATTATCACCGTGTCTGTTTTCCATTAATTTTATCAATTATATGTAGAAGGGAGCTAGAGCTGTACATCTTTATTATTGTTAGTTTACATGTCTTAATCTATCCCACTACTGTGTTTCACTTAGCATAGCAAGCCACAATATTTTTCTGTCCCTGCAGTGAAAGACTGCAGTTAGTTGATCTTGCTAACAAGGGATAATTATTAGCTTCCTCAAGAGTGTCGCCCTATATGCATTGCTAAGCATTCCAGAGGGATTATATTATTTTTATGAATTTTGGACAAGACAAGGGAATGGCAGAGTGAGATAGGGCTGTTTTAATATTTGTCCTTGCCCCATTTGCATATCCATCAGCGGTAATTTGTTAATGCTGCTTGTGTTCCCGTCTGTAGTCACGCGAAGAATTAATGCTCTTCCACTGGCTGGCTGATACACCCAATTCCGAAGTGAGAAACAGGAAAGTCCTAACATTAGATGATTCTGGCAATCACGAAGTTTGCATTCAAGAGCAACTTCTTCGCAGGGTGATGCTTTTTTGAAAAGTGAGCAGTGAAATGACAGATTTTGAACACGGTTCAATGATGTTCAAGGGTTTCTTCCTCAGATGAGCAGAGCTACTCTGGCCCTTGGACTTGTGCAGCTTTTTTTGTTTGTTTTGTTGTTGTTGGAAATGTGCACAGGAAAGTAAGGGGATTTAAAATTCAGCAGAAGATTGCTCCAAGTCAGAGGCTGGCCAGTGGGGCTTAGAGAGGCTTTGATTTCAGGGCCAAGAGTCCAAGTGAAATGTAAACCTATAACCCCAGGGTCCATTTGTACATCAATTGTGCTAGACACTCTAATCAACCTCATATATGTCTGTGTGAGAAATGCTTAATTATTTCAATATATTCCCAGGGAATTTTCCTATTTAGAAGAGCATTAGATAACTCACAAGGAGGCAAATATTGATATTAGATTGGAGTTAGAATTTGGATGCTGTTATGAAACATTTATGAAGTATCTATTTCAATTATTCATTGGTTCGATTTCATCAATCAACAGATAATTATTGAAGGTCTCAAATGCATGGCAGGCCATAAGAACACCAGGAGGGTTTGCGGCCCCCGGGGAGAAAGACAAGCAAGCTGGTGCCTTTAGCACGATAGGCTTGGTGGTTGGGTCAGCACGGAGGAACCAAGGTGGAGTCCAGCCATCAGGAGAGCATCTCTGGAGGATATGACCTCTCAGATGAGGCAGCAGATAGGATGGGAGGCAAGGCTGGGAGGGGAAACAGCAGCAGGAGGACTAAAGCCCAGCTCTGGAGCCTAAAGTCATGAACAGTTGCAGTTTGAAAAGCTGATTCTGTGTGCCATGGTCACCAAGATGCAGAGCTTAGAAGGGCCCTCTTGGCCAACAGATCTTTGAGGAGGTGCTGTTAAGTGAGACTTGTCAGGGTGAGAGGGAAACTCCAACAGGGCAGGCTGAGGTGGGGTCTAGCTCAGTCTGGCCCACAGCTGCCACAGTTGGTCCTTCATGTTCCCCCTCAGCAGGCAGGCGCGGCTGTGGGCTGTCTCCAGGGGGAAGGCAGCCCTTTTAGGCATTTCCAGGTGGGCAGCGCTTTTCTCCAGGGCAAGTCACAGGAGAAGGGAGCAGGTGAGAAAGTGGAGGATGCGTGCAGGAGCCCCGGTGGACCCACAGCTACTTCTGGTGAGAAAGAGCAGCTTAGGGGGCTCTTGACATCGCTAGCATGGGGGAGATTGCTTTCTGTTGCTAGAAAGGGAAGAACAAATCAGTCCCTCTAATGGAAAATGCATTACGCTTTCTAGATGGAGCAGCTAAATCAGAGGTAGGAGCAACAGGACATTACCAGCAGCTTGGCTGGGGGCAGCACCTGCACGGTGTCTCCATCAACCAGGAAGGAAAGGGGTCCACCATGCAGAATTAATCAGAGGTAAAGGGAGTGGGATTTGAGTCACCGTCAGGTATGTGACAAGCAAGGCAGGGACGGGGCTATGCCAGCATTCTAAAAATAAATAATTCCCTCCTGTTCCCTTCAGAGGTACTCAAGGTAATTTGCAAACATTTGCAGGCAAGTTTTCACAGGGCTGAACTGCAGGCAAAGCTCCCACTGACTTCACTGGGAGCTCCCAGGGGGACGTTTGGCAAGGTGAGACCTTGGTTCTGGGTAACTAAGACTTGTGGCACCCTTGTTAGCAAAGAAATCCTGGTGCACGCAGTTCAGCTGCAGGAGCTCAGCAGCCCGCAGCCCCCAGGCAGCCCCCAACCCCCAGCAGCCCACAGCCATTAGAAACCCACTTGAACCATCATTAATTCTGCTATCCTGCACTTTTTGAAATCAGAGGATGACATCACTTTGATTAAGAGGGACAATCAAGTTACAATCAGTCCAGTCAGCTTTGTGGGGAGTGCTCTGTGAGCCACTTGGTGGTGGCGATGGCCCTGTGCACCACGGGGCAGCAGGGAATAGAAAGAGGTCGACTCTCATGCTGCTGTTCCCTTCTAAGCAGGAGACAGTCTCCTGATGCCCTCCCACACTCTCATTCTCTCTCTCTCCTTTCTGCTTCTGTTCCTGTCCCTTTGTAAGACACACAGGTGCTCATAGGTGGTCAGTCCTGGCCGGAAGATGTGTGAAGAAGAGGTAGGTGGCGTGCCACCATGGCAGGGTGCTACACTGGCAGCCAGGAAGAGTAGCAGGTTTCTGCAACACATTCCTGACTTGCGAGGGGCTGCAGCGCTGTGGAAGAGATACATCCTGTTCAGAGAAGGTACTCATTAACAGTGCCCTTTGGGACACAGGTGGCCTAACTTTGTATCCTGGCCCTCTCTGTGCCTCAGTTTTCTCTTCTGTAAGATGGGAAGAACAATACTAACTACCTCATAGCATAATTCATTCATAAAATGAATGAAAGAGCTTAACACATGGTCATAGTTTAACATATATGGGAAAAGCAGCAGACCTTTCTAGAATACCCACAGCACTAAGCATGTTGGGTGTTTTCTGTCTTCTAATTTGCAAACAGCGAAGGAGATGGGTACCATCATTGTCTCCTGCTATGGATCCAAAGTCCCTCTTGTATGACTTAGATCTACAATGTACTCCCAAAGTCATGTGTTCAGAAGTGGGTTCTGTGGAGGATGATTGGCTCATGGGGCTCTGACCTCATCCACACGGGGTTATTCATTCATGGCTCCATAACTCGATGTCATTGATGGAAGGTGATGGAGACTTAGGAGCTGGCGCTCAGTCAGAGGGGTGGGTATGGGGGCGTGGTGGCCTGGGGGACTATTTCTTTCTTGCTTTCCTTTGGCTGGGGCAGTACTTAAGATTGGGCCAGCACACAAAGGAGCATCTACCACTAAGCTACACCCCGGCTCTATTTTACCTGTGAGACAGGATCTTGCTACATTGCTTAGACAGGACTCACACTTACAGTCCTCCCCCCTCACCTCCCTTAGCGCTGAGATGACAGCCCTGTGTGGCTGCCTGGTGGGAACTGTGCCTTGTCCCTGGCCCTGGTGGCTTTCCTCTGTATCCTGGTGGCTTTCTTCTACCATGTACTTCCACCATGATCTATTTTCCCTCACCCCCATGAGTCAAACCAAAGCTTTCCTCTTACATTGTTACTCTCTGGCATTTTGTGACAGCAACAGAAAGCTGATTAATAAGCCCTCCGGTACCTGTGTGGAAAGCTCATAGCCATTGTAACAATGAAGCCTCTAACTAGTGAGTAGGCCAGGAAGGTTCTGTCAATGTGGAAAAATCAATTCCACTATTATAGGACCAGATTAGTTATCACAGAGGTGAGTTAGTTATAAAAGGAAGGAATTTGCACCTCCCCCCACACACACCTTGTGATTCTTTCACTGTATTATGGTGCAACAAGAAAGCCCTTGATAGATTTGGCCCCTTGATCTCAGACTTCCCGGGCTTCAGAACTGTGAGCCAAATGAACTTCTGTTGTAAATAACTTTCCCAGTCTGTCGGATTCTGTTACAGCAGCAGAAGACAGATGAAGACATCCCTGTGTTCTCAAAAAAGAAATGGAGACTTGAAGAAGTTAATTTATACAAAGCCCAAAGCCAGGAAGTAGTGGAGCTGGGATTTGTGCCCTGAGCCAAGGCACTTAGTCATCATTCTGTAATGTTTCTCCTCTCAGAAAATCAGTGAGGGGCCAAATGCTTTAGTTAGTCAGAGAGTAAAGAGCTCAGTGGGAACTAGGGGAATCCAGGAGGGTTTCTGTCCAGTCTTCCATTGGAGAGTAGGTACATTCATTTATTTAGCCAGTGTTTATTGAGTACATAACATAATCAGTCATGGGGTTGGAGAGGTAATGAGCAATGCACAGCTTCTACTCACAGCATAAAGGGAAAGAAGAACAAACAACCAAACACTAGAGGAGCAGGAGGGGGCCCTCTAAAGGGTCACACTCAACAGTTCCTTGAGGAAAAAGTAAGCGAGTCCCTCAAAGATGGTGTCTTACTCTGTCCTGTGCTGATGTAACAGAGCACTGGAGACTGGGAAGTTTATAAACAACAAAAGTTTATTTGGCTCATAGTTCTGGAGACTTACAAATCCAAGATCAAGGGATGCATCTGAAGAGGTCCTTCTTACTGCATGGTAACATGGCAGAAGACAGCACATGCCAGACAGAAATAGCAGGGAAGGAACCAGATGCATGCTTTTATCAGGTATCCACTCCCATGATAATTACCCCACTGCTGTGATAACAACATGAACCCACTCATGAGGGCAGGGCCTTCCAGGCGTAATAACCTCTTAAAGATTCTGCCTCTCACTGATGCAGTATAGTGGTTAAGTTTCCAGCACATGAACTTTGGGAGACACACGCAGACCACAGCATCCCTCTCTGACACCTAAGATTTATGATGTTCTCATGTACAAAACTCTATCCTTCCATCCCAATAATCCTAGCATCTTAACTTATTCCTCCACCAACTCAAGTTCAAAGTCCAGAGTCTCATCTGAATCACATATGGGTGAAACTCAAGGCATGATTCACCCTGAGACAAATTTTTCTTTCACAGCCTGTGAAACACATACTTCCCAAATACACCTGTGCTGCTGGCATAGGATAGACATTTCTATTCCCAAAAGGAGAACTAAACAAGAACAACAGAGTACTAGGTCTCCAGGAAGAACAAAGCCCAACAGAGAAAACCACGTCAAGTCTTCAGGCTGGAGGACAGTCACCTTGGACTCCATGCTGCAGTCTTGGACACGGGGGTGGGGGCTGGGCAGGACAGCTCCAGGCAGCCCTCCTCCCATGGCTTCTCAGGACTTTGGCCCTGCAGTAGCTCTGGGAAGCTGGCATTGTGTACCTGCAGCTTTTCCAGCTACAGTTGCATTCTGGTGACCCTATAAGCGTGGCCGCTCCATAGGAACCTCATGGGTGCTCTGCAGAGATCACACTCCTTGGCTCTGATGGGCACTGCCCTGGTGAGGGCTCTGTCCAGCAGCAGTCTCTGTCAGGATCCCAGTCTGTCTGAAACCTCCTTTGAAATCTAAATAAAGGCCATTATGAGCCACAGCCTTTTCATTCTCTGGTGCCATAGCACTGTCACCATGTAGAGGCCGCCAAGGTTGACAGCTTACATCTCCCAGACAGACAGACAGACAGAGCCATATCTGGGCCCACCTGAACCATGGCTGGGAGAGCCTAGCGCTGCTGCACTGGAATTCAGGTAACAGAGTCCCGAGATGGAACAAGGCCGTGGTGCTAATGTCACGGAGATCCTGGTTTGTCTTGAAGATCCCTGAAATGACTTCAGCTGCATCCCTTATTGTTTTGTCTTTTTTGAGACAGGGTCTCTGTATGCAGTTCAGGATGGCCTTGAGCTCATTTTGTACCCCAGGCTGGCCTCAAATTCGCAACAATCCTCCTGCCTCAGCCTCCCAAGTGCTGGAATTACAGCCGTGTGCCGCCACGCCCGGTGCCCCTTTTTGTTTGGATGAGTAAAGCTTAGCTCCCTTCTACCCTTATCAATCTCTCCAGCAAACAGGCACTTGGCCACACCCTCTGCATTCTCTCTCGGCACATTTTAAAATTCTTTACATGGCCAGGCTGAGAGTTTTCCAAATCATTACATTCTGCTTCCGTTTTAATTTCAAAATCCATTTTTTTTTATAAAGCATCTTTCAACCATTCCTCTCTTCTCTCATTTTACTGTATATGGCCCAAAAAAGCCAGGCAACACCTTGAACACACCCCAGCTGCCTAGATGTTTCTTCTGCCAGATTCTTGTTCATCACTCTTAAGTTCCTCACCCTACAAAGTCTCGGAGCACAGACATAATCCCGCCAAGCTCTTTGCAATTGTATAACAGGATGGCTTTACTCCAGTTTCCAATTCCTTGTTCTGGGTTCCACTGGACACCGCATCAGAATGGCCTTTACTGTCCATATTTCTACCAACATTCTGATCACAGCCACTTCATAATCCCATAGGCTCTCCATGTAGCAAGGTCTGAGCCCTCAGCAGAATTGCCCTTAACACTTCACGCATAGCTATGCAGGCTTTACCTAGCAGGCTCCTCCAAATTCCTCCACCTCTTACCCTTTACCTCCCTTTCCACAGTTAGCAGCAGCCCCATTTCCTGGTAGTTCCGTCTTTGTCCATTGCCTGCTGTTATAACAGAATACCAGAGTGGGTAATTTATAGCTGGAGGGCAGGAAGCCTAAGATTGAGAGACTGCACCTTGTAAGGCCTTTGGGCTGCAACATCTCATAATGGGAGGGATCACGTGTGCAAGAGAAAACAAGAGGCTTGAGAAAGAGCAGAGAAGGGAGCTGGACTGATCTTTCTCTTATTAGGGAGCCACCTCTGTGATGGCGAACCCATTCCCACAGTAACTGCAACCATTCATGAAGGCAGAACCCTCCTGACTTAGGCACCTTTTCAAGGTCCCACCCCTGGATACTGTTGCACTGGAAATTAAGTTTCCAAGACTTGAACTTGGGGGGCACACATTCCAACCATGGCACATGGGAAAGTGTGGAAGGCGAGCTGGAGGAAGGACCAGTGGTGGAGGCCTGAGAGCACTGCATGGGGGAAAAGCTCAGAGAGATGAGGTAGTTTAAAAAATCCTAAGGACCATTGTGGCTGGAGGCAGCAGTAAAGTGAGGAAGCCCTCTGAGTCCTAATGTGCTGAGCGCTTCACACATTCTTTTTTACTTCTTAGTGTGGACAAAGTATGGCCCATGAGCCAAACACAGTCCCCTGCCTTTTTCTATACAGCTGATGAGCTAAGCATGATTCTAGACATGAGCATTTGCAACTGATTGTAATGAGTGGGAACACCAAATTCTAACTGAGCAAAATGTTACCCTCCCCCACAAAGAGAACTCTGCTGTTTTCATTAGTAGATCTAGATTACAAAAAATTATCCTCAATTGTTATTACTTTTTCTGGCTTTATTGAAATGCAATTGGCAGATTAAAATTTTATGTATTCAAGGTGCAATATGATGATTTGATTTCCATATACACTGCAGAATGATTACCACAACCAAGTAACTACACCACATCACAGAGCCACCTTTCTGCGTGTGCAGCAGTGAGGTGAGGACATTTAAGATCTACTCTGTTAGTTAACTTCAAATCTAAGACATAGTATGGCTACCTATGGTCACTGTGCCATATGTTAGGCCTCCAGAACTTCTCATCTTACAAGTGAAAATTGGTATCTTCTCATAAATATCTCCCTTTTTCTCTCACCTCCCTCGCCCCAGCAGCCATTTTGTATTCAATGCTTTTGTGAGTTCTAAATATTATTATGATGAATTTTGTCCATAAAAATTTTGTGGATATTTATTTGTTCTTGAGCTTTCAAAGTACCTACATGATAGCCTCAATTTTGCTTCTTAACCCCTCACACCAGAAATATTTACTATCTGATCCTTTATAGGAAAATCCTGCCAACCCATTTTTTCTGAATGCCCATAGGCATTGTTCATATTTACAGCTGGGGAAACTGAGGTACAGAAGGACTGAATGGTATGACAGGTCACAGAAAGAAGACACTGGCAGGCAGGACTTGAACAAGGAACGCTGGTCCTGGGTCCAGCACTTTGACCTGCATTTCTACCTGTTTGCTAAGGTCCAGGAAAGACACAAAGGGCCAAACCAAGCCATGAGTAGAGGGAGAGAATCAGATCCAGTTGTGCAGGTGTGGAGACCAGCAGGAAGGAGGCACATCACCCTACTGCCCCCTCTACACACAGCAACACTTCCCTGGCTAATCCAAGGTGCCTTAGTCACAAAAAGATTAAGACTTGTTTTCCTGGCAGAAGAAAACTCCTGGTGAGGGCAGCTGATTTTTCACTTGAGTGACTGGAAACATTTATAATACTGCAAAAAATGCTGGAGGAAGAGCAGATCTTCTGGGCTGAGGAGTGGCAGAGGATGTTGCACTCATACAAGCTCACCTGGGGATTCTTGTGGGGGTGAGTATGTGGCCATGTCCAGCAGAAAGCTGGAGAAAAGTTCTGAGCTCAGGGTGCAGCCAGAGCTGGCAGTCATGGCAATGGTGCTAAAGTCTTGGGGAACTGGAATTATAGACTAAGCAAAGAATTATCTCCTATGTTGGTAGATGGAGTTCACCTCTTCAGATGGGGGTGGAGGCAGAGGTCCTCTTTGAAGCTCTGGGGTGGAGAGGGGCAAGGGCCATCATCCTGGGCTCACTGGATCCACAAGAAGGAAACAAGGTTTTGTTGGGCTTTTTTGTGGGTTTGGATGTATGTGTGCTCACACACAAGCATTTGTATGTGTACATATGCTAAGGATTGAATTTAAACCCAAGGTCACACTGTACCACTGGGCAACACTGCAGCCTCAGTTATTTCAGTTGTCTATGTCATTATGTGATATCTCATACACATACACTACAAAGAATTATAAAGGATATGATTTTAAAACCCCAGTGTGTATATTAACTTACAGAGCATTATCTGATTTGTTTTAGAGGCTGATGACTTAAACAGAATGAAAATTTCCAAGCAAAAGTGGGGAGAAAATACTCAATATACGTGAGAACACACAGAATTTCCTTACAGCAAAGTTTCAGAAAAACAAAGGAGGAAGACACATCCTCTGATTACATAATTCCTACTCGGATCAGTGAAAGTCTTTGGTTTTCTATTTATGCCCTGCCCATCCCAGGGCCCAGAGGAGATCAGACAAGCCTAAAAGAAACTCATTTTGAGCATCCTCCTTCCTTCTTTCTTGCATTGGTGTGGCCTCCCTACTCCAGAGGAGGTCCCTGTGAACCCTGAAGGAGACAGCAGATGAGGCAGGTTTGAGACAAGTGGAGGAGGCTGCCAGGGGACACACTGAGCTGGAGGGGAAGAGAAGAGGATGCCTAACTGGGACAGGATGGAGCCTACCTTGCCAGCTGAGAAAAGTCTCCTAGGCCTAATGTTTCCCCCGGAGATCCTGGGACAAATGAACCAGGCACAGTACTAGAGGAAGTATGCATTCGTTGGGGTTAGGGGCACACTGAGCCTCTGAAATGTTTGTTGCAACTTCCTCTGGGTCTATAAGTTTCCTGTGTGCAAGGTATAAAAAGGTGATCCCACTGCCCCTGGTCCCCACCCCACAAGTCCACGGCTAGGATCAATGGCAGGATAAGAGGACATAGTCTCCCACTTGCCATGTAGGCAGTGCAGGATTGTACCTTGTCCTCACTCCCAGGCCTACTTGTGCTCTTGGTCCTATTCATTCATTTGCAGAAAGAACAGTATCCACAAAGTACATGCTGTGGAAATCCTGATGGTGTGACTGGGTTCAAATAACTCTATAACTCAGACACCAATTCGCTTTTTTCCCTGAATAAACAATGGAAAGTCATTGTTTTAGCTGCTTTCTTGTTGCTGGGACACCCACAACTTAGAAGAAGGGAGGTGTATGCTGGCTCACGGTTTCAGTCCATGTCTGGCTGCTTCCAAGGCAGAAACAGTGGCCGAGAGGCACAGAAGAGGGAAAGGTGCTCAACCCATGACGATCAGGAAGCGGAGAGAGGAGGCAGGAGCTGGGCAGGAAGATACACCCTCCTGGGTCATGCCCCAGCCAGGGCCTCTCATCCTAATAGCACATTCAGCGAGGCACTTACCAGTGGACTAATCTGATGAATACCACAGCCCTATGACCCAGAAGCCCCATCTCTGAACACATGACAATTTGGGGAACATTTTAGAACTGCACCATAACAACCAGTCTGGGATCTCACCATGTCATGAGCCCTGATCTGGCCTGGATTTGTTGCTGTGAAGGGTTATCCAGGAGGCACTCTGGAACACTGCAGCCACGTGGGGCGGCCACTGAGGTTCCACAAGTAAATTACCTCTTTGTGTTCTAAGTGGAACACAAATCCATAAGCTCTCAGAAATCTTAAAAAAAAAAAAAAAAGATATAACATGACGCCATATCCAGTAGGAGCATGAGATTTTAGGGGGATAGCTTTGAAGGAAAATTCACGTACAAAATAATGCACAATGGTGGCATCAACAGAAACAATTACTTCTTGTGGTTTCAAGGAAGCACCAGATGTGGGTGGAAGAGAGGCACCAGATGTGGGTGGAAGAGAGATTTATATATTTACCTCTGAACTTGATTTGATTTTAATATTTCATCATTTACGAACAGTTCCCAAGTGCCTTGTCAGGAAGAGTTGCTTATTAAGTCACTGAAAATGTCTTATGAAAATAGCAGACAATCTAAACTGTGACTCATTTCAGTGTCCCAGTGGTCCCAGCTCAACTAGATCCTGCAGTGAGTTAAACAAGTGTGCAAACATGTGCTCCACGTCCCTTTCCAAGTCAAATTCAATACTGACCCAAGAGTAAACAAGGATTAATAAGGCACAGCCTGTGTTTGAAAAGAGTTCACAATCCAATGAGGCAGGAGCAGATTAAAAAACAAGACTGTACAAGATAAGGTTAAACCATTAGAGATAAATTAGGTCACTGAAGTTGGATTGATGAAGCGTGGTTCTCTACAAAGTTCCCTGGGAACACGGAAGAGGGAAAATTAACCCAACCTAGGTGTGCCTGGAAAAATTCAAGGCAGAGACCTTTGAATGCTGTCGTGAAGAATGAGTAAGCGTTTGGAAGCAGCAATGGGAGTCTTCTCAGCAGTGCAGGAAAGGACCAGAGTCTGGCTCTTCACAGCCAACAGAAGGACAGAGAAGAGCTAGGCAGTGTGGTGTATGTGACAGTGGCAAGGGAAAGAAGGTGAACTCAGTATGAATGTGAGCCTGGAAGGTTCCAAGGCTGGAGAAAGTACCAGAGGGCGGTGCTTCACATGGATTCTTCTGACTGGCTCTAAGCTGCCGAGCAGAGCCGCTCAAAGAGGTCCCCCTCAAAGCACACAGTGTTGTCACTGTTGTTTTTCTCATTCAGAAAAGCAATCTGTTTCTCAACATTCTTTGCTTAGTTTCAAGGAACACTTGTAGCTGAAAAGAGGGGAATGCAAACTAAGGGGGTTGTTCATATTAAGCTTAGCCTGCCATTTACTTTTTTCAATAAAGTTTTATTGGAACAGAGTCATATCCATTTGTTTCAGTATTGTATGTTCCTGGAAACTGTGCAATGGCTATTTCCCACAAGAGTTCAGTAGTTGCAACTGAGACTGATGCACAAGACCTGAAATTTTTGTGATTTGATATTTTATGGGTCAGGTTTTCTGATCCGTGCCCTGAGCTTCCCCAAAGTCATTGCCATCTTTTCTGTCAGATCAGAAACAATGAAGACCACCTTGAAAGCTGTCTCATTACCATTTTCACTGCTCACCTCTCTGTTTGTTAGGTGTCTTAGTTACTTTTCTCTCATCGCTGGGACAAAATAGCCGACACCCAAAATTAAGGAAGGAAAGGCTTATTTAGCTCACTGTGTGTGGAGGCTTCAGTTTATACGCAATCAGCTGGCTCCAACACAGGGTGGCATGGCACAGGTGGCAGAAGACAGCAAGAGCACAAGGGGGAAAGCAAGCCTTGTGTCGTCCCTTATATTGTATGCTGCCTCTCCACTCACCCCATCTCCACACTCCTCTTCCACAGCTGAAGATGTTTACAAAGTGAGGACCCCGGTGCCCGCTGAATCACTTAATTGAACTTTTAAACTTCTCCAGTGGACACAACGAACAACGTCCTAGAGCAGTAAGGGTATGTTCTTTTCACCCCAGAATGTAGAACTGCTGAGTTACTTAGTTAAGCTTCTAGACTCCTCCAGTTGACACAATGCATCAACCATAGCATTAGGTATTTTAGTTCAACCACACTTATCAAGCCACTAGTGCAGTGCAGGTTGGAGGATCGTGTACAGAAAAAACAGAGACTATGAGTAGCAGAAGCCAGGCAAGTATGGGCAGGACCCCAAGGATGAGGCCAGCACCCTTCCACAGACCCAGGTATACTGATTATAGGAGAATTTGAAAACTTTTCACTGCATCCTTATGCATGGGACAGAACCAGCTAAGTGGTTGTGTTGTTGGTCACACAAGCTCCTCCAAAGCGTGTGGTTTAGTGAGCTGATATCAATTTTAGGAGCATCTCTAACATACTACCACAAGCTTGTGGACTTACTCTTATCCTGTTCAACAATTTTATTGGCACAAATGAACTGTGTCTTAGTCTATTTTCTGTGGCTATAGTTGAATACCACAAACTGGCTAATTTATAAAGAATTAAGGTACTTAGCTCATGGTTCTGGAGGTTGGAATGTCCAGAAGCATGGTGCTGGCGTCTGGTGGGGGATCTTTGCTGCAGCACAGCATGGCAGAAGGGCGTCACACAGTGAGACTGAGCAAGTGTGCTAGATTCAGCCTCTCTTCCCCTTTTTATAAAGCCAACCATGCCCATTGTTATGGTAGATACATAGTGTCAACTTGGGGAGTCTAGAGGTTTGGCTAAGTGACTCAGCAGGGAGCCAGACTGCTTACTTTGTACACATCCTGAGCCTGTGGAAGGGGACACCATGGAGATTATGGGAGTGTTACATGCCCCTGGGTGGGAGTAGCCTGTTTACAATGTAAGGGAGGGAAAGAGGCTGCTTCCTCTCTTTTGCTCTGGATGTTTTTGCCGTGCTCTGCTGCCATGAACATTTGCCCTCTGCCTCTGAGCCAGCCAAGTATGGACTGAAAACTCCACAAACTGTAAGCTAAATAAACCTTTCTTTCCTTAATTTTGGGCATTGGATATTTTGTCTTAGCAATGAGAGAAAAGTAACTAAGACACCCATCATAGGGGCCCCAACCCCAAAACCTCAACTAACCCTAACTATTCTTAAAGGCCTCACCTCCAAATACCATTAGCATAGGAATTTGGACATTATGTCTCCAACATGTGAGTTTTGGGAGTATGTGTCCAAAACATCACAAATCAGAAGTTGCTCACATCAATGTGCAGTTTGTGCCCAGTGAGGGAAGAGAGACAGCAAACAACTGGCAGTGATATCTCAGAAACTATGTTCCACAGGACTCTTGCTAAGCTAGAGAAGTGGCCAAGATGTGCTTCTGCCGGTGAGGCAGCCTCTCCTAAAGGAGGGACGTGGAGCTCTGGCAGGCACATCCCTAACACTCTCAGGCCCCAAGGCACCCGTACAAATGCAGGCCAGCCTGCCATATGTCCAAATATTTACAAGTTATAAATCAGGCAAACAAACTGCTCCATGAAAATGTGTCCTATCATCCCGCCTTGATAAATAACACACACACACACACACACACACACACACACACACACACCTTCTTTACCACCTGCAAGCCTAGGTTCAAGTGCAGAATTCTTGGACTCCTCATGCTATAACTTGGTAGCTTAGGGTGAGAAAACCACGAGCCCCTTCCCCAACTTTCAACTCCCCCTTTTGTTGTCCAGGCAGTTCCTGAACTTCTGTGTAGAACAGCTCCAGCTGCCTCCTTCTGCTTATTGTCCCACCCATTACCTCTGCCACTGGGTGCCACTAATCAGACGTTGCGCTCTGACTTCTATCCTGAACATTAATTCCTCAGCTTCTTCAAGCAAATACTGACCTAGTGCTTACACTTGGCACAATTCTTGGGGAATTGTCCCCAATGAACCTCCTAGGCTCCAGGCTGGGAGAGAAAACCCAGTCAATTCCCATCTGCCTTCCAGTTCCTGGGTCAGACACAGTGATCTCTAACTCTCTCCTACAACCAGAGTCAGGGGCTCTTGAACTTAACCATGAAGGACGAACACATATTCCTGCAAAGCTGGGGCAGCTGGAGTGGGAGGTAGTTCTACCCACAAGCAATCTATTTTTTTGAGTCCCAGTGTTTTTATTTTCAAAGGTTCACACGCTTTTGAGCAAATGTTTTGATCACTGAAATATAATTTATGAATAACATACATTCCAAAAAGTATACAAAAAGTAAACACAGAGCTTAGTGAATTATCACAAAATGAATATCAAAGGCCCCTGGCACCTCACTTGTGTTTCAGTATTTTTTCCCTAAAGAAAATCAAGCACTATGCTGGTCATGGATTCTATTGTTTGGCTTTGGTTTTTTAAAAATGTTATGTAAATAAATCAAACATTATGAATTTCTTTGTGTATGGTCTCTTTCCCTCATTACAATGTTTATGAGATTCATCTACGAGGCTGTGTGTAGCTCTAGGTCACTATTTTCAAAGCTATGTAGTAATTCATTACAAGAATACATCAAAGTTTATTTATAATACACATCACTGTTGATGAGTACTTAGGTTGCACCCAGTTGTTGATTATTGATCAGTAATACTGCCTTGCATGTTCTCATGAATATTTGTTGGTGCACAAAACACAAACCTGTATATATTTAGAAATGGACTGCAAGATGATGAAGTTTTGCATATTTAACTTAGCAGATGTTATCAGACAGTTTCCCAGAATGATCAAACCAATCTGTACTCTCATGTCCAATCCATGAGAGGTCCTGTTGCTCCATCTTTTCAAGAGTTTTGTTTTATCCTTCTCCATGAGATAGTCACATCTGTGTTGAAAATGTATAAAACCTTTTGGGCAGCAAGGAAGATGATACCTGTGGACAAGATGCCAAGTGTATCCTATGGTTTTACCTGTCCCCAGGTGGAGGACTCAACTATTTACTAACCAAGCTGACCTCTTGGAGGTTCCTCATTCAGTTTCATGGTTTTCTGAAGTTTTACCAAATTGCTCCTTCTCATAGACCAGCTTCCTCCTCCAGTCAGCATTGCACCCGCCTCCATTGTGGCTGGGCCCGAAGACCGGCCTACTCCTGACCTTCAGTCTTTTTTGCAAAGGCAGTGTTTGTCCAGATAATATTAGTTTGACTGCAGACTCATCCTTCTGTCACTCTGGTTAGTCGCTGAGTCCTTTTAAGGTAACGGACCATGCACTTCCTTTCCAGGTACCTCCGCCACCTGAAAGAATACTTGGGACCCTGCAGGGAGCAATCAGTATTTGCTAACTGACTGACTGGCTCAGTGTAGCTTAAAATCCATCTTTATTTTTATATGATAGTTAAAATGATTTAATGAGTGGCTGTCACTGACAAGGCACTTGGAGACTGTGCACAAAATGACACAATAATATAAAAATAAAGCTTTGCCCAGAGACTAATACATAGAACTGCCTTCATGTGCATATTGCTCTTATAGTGAAGGAAACAGTTCTTCCTTGGGTCAGCCGGAGTTGTTTCATTGATAATAAGTAAATCTGCATTCCTTCCTTGTGCTTTATTCGAATGCTTACAAAAGCAGGCATCCTATATAATATTCATTTCAGCGATGAATATGCGAAAAGTGCTGCATCTCTTTATTTAGAGATTTTAAACATTGCAGTCATGTTCACCACAGTGACTCTATGCTTGTACATCTAAGACAGACTCATTTCTCAAAGTCATATTTAAATATCTCAAGCAGCAGTGCTGGCCTTGTGGGTGCTGCGCAACACACAACTGAAAAAGAAGTTCCTTTCCCTGGAAAGAAATATAAAGGAGCGGGGCAGCTCTGGGTGTTTGCATTTAGGGAGCAGCAGGGCCAGAGGAAGGAAGAACAGAAACTTCTAGGGGAGCCACATGTGAGAATCTGGATGTTGGCTTCATCACAGAGCAGGGTGTGGGAGTTGTCCTCCAACTTAATGACGCGCTGAGTGAGGTTTGCGAGTTTTTCTCACTTCCGTGTTTTGTAGGCAAGGTTTGTCTCTGCTACTTGCAATGATCTGAATTCCAGTACGGCTAACAAGCCAGATGGCTACCTGGACCACAGCGTACACACTGCCTCCTCACTAGGGCTCTGCTCCCAACTGGAGATCTCGGAGGAAGGGGGTTTCCTTTCATTCATTATTTTTTTTTTCATTCATTTGTTCATTTTTAAAATTAGATACTGAGGCAAAAATAAAATAAAACGAAACAGTTGCCTACCCTCCACTCTAATCAAATACTGAACTTGGTGTTTAGGATGTGTCCTGATCTGATTTTATTTCAGTAAATACACATGGAGTTGTAGGCCTGCATTTGAGTGAGCACTCTGGAGGGAGAGTGTGGTATAGTGAAAATGTGTATCAGAAGGACCTGACTGAGGGAGGCTGGGACAGTCTTTGAGGAAGTGATAACTGGGCTGGTATCTGTTAAGCAAGCAGGTGAGTTAACTTGGTGAAGAGGTAGAAGGGAAGCTTGACAGACTAGGAACAGTTTGTGCAAATGTCCTGTGGGGGATGAGAGGGAGAGAGAGAGGGAGAGACTCACATGAGGACATGAAGGTCAGTGTGGGATGGTGGAGAGGGGAAAAGGTGTGAGCATGAACTTGGGGGACCCGAAGGAGCTTCATCCTTACCTGAGGGCGAGATTGGCACACACGGGAAGCTGGGTGGAGCACAGGGAGGGCTCAGCTGCACAGCCTGGGTGGGCTGTGGGACTGGGAAGCCAGAAAAGAGGCTGTTGAACTCCTCGCTTTTGCCTCTGCTGTCCCAGGTCAGCGTCTTGGCTCAATTACGGGTGTCTCCAGACAGCTGCGTACTGTCGGCAGGCTGATCTCCCAGGTCTGAGGTGATAACAGGGAGGACTCAAAGGCTGCAGAGGGGCCACGCTCCAGTGGTCCGGATCTGCTCTCCTCTCTGGCCTCTCAGGCTGGGAGCCGGGGCTCCCTGCTCGCAAACCCAGCCACGTTTCTCCCTCACAGTCAGACAGGGAAACCTGGTTTCGACTTTAATAGAACACAGGGTGTCCAAGCAACTGGAGTCATCTCTCTTGAAAAGTGACATGCGGCCTTCCTGTGCTGAGCCTTCAATTCCCAGCCAAGATTCAATCAGACAATTCAAAATATAAACACTCCTGACTCAAAGTATAATGCTAATAATAAAACACATCATAATAACATTTCCATACCCCAGGTATTCAACATTTAGAGACCTGAAAAAAAATCAGTTTCAAGCTATTGTCATGCACAGCATGCAAACACAGCCTTAAGCCTTGGAGAGAGGGAAGTGTGCGGACCATGGAGAAAAAGGGAAAGAAACTGTTGGTTATCATCTGTTAAATATGGTTGCCGGCCGCAGATGTGGCGGCACATACTTATCATCCCAGCACCCAGGAGGGAGACTGAGGCAGGAGGATCATTGCAAGTTTGAGGCCAGCCTGGGCTACACAGTGAGTCTAAGACCAGCATGAGCTACATGGCAGGGTCCTATCTCAAAAAAAATTAAAAAAAAAATATATATACACATATATATATATATATATATATATATATATATATATATATATATATCAAATCGCGGTTGCCATGGAACAGGGATTCCCCACTTCAGCCATACTGGTCAGCATCCTCCCTATTGTGCTATGTGTCTTATGATGTTTAATGACAACCCTGGTCTTTGCCCACTAGATGCCAGTGGCCTAGCACCCCTGTATCTAGTTGTGACAGTCAAAGCTTTCTCCAGACACTGCCAATGTCTCCTGAGGGACAAAGCCCCCTGTCACTTTTGATATAGGGGAAAGAAATTCCCAACCTGCTAGATACCTGGTACAAGTTCATGTTCTCTAAAAATCAAAGAACGAATTTTAGGAACAATGAAGGTTAAGAACAAAATATATTCATTGAGGGACAGAAAGCTTCATCCGCGTCCGAGACAGAGACAGAAGGGGGCCCTGAGTAGCTTGCCAGGAATCTTGTCTTTCCTAGGGATTTTCTGGACGAAAACCGTAAGGTGAGGTGAGGTGGATCCAAGGTGGGAAACATGAGAACTGGAAAGGTGGGCATGAGGTGGGACAAAACTATGGTCCACAAATAAGATTATGAGTACAATGGCTCAGGTAACACTGATTAAATGCGCATCAAGTGGGGAAACAAGTCACATAGCAAGCAGGCATGGATCCAGAACAGGGACTTTTCCTGTAGAGGGCTGAGTTAGTGACTCTTCCTGGTTTTCAAGGTGATAGAGACCTATTTAAAATATCAATCCCTGACATTTACCTTTAGGGAGGCAGTGGGTGCACTGTTTTAGCGTTTGTATTGAGGTCTGGCCCACAGCTGGAAGTGTCTGTGCCTCTCACATTTGTAAGGTGTCTCACCTTCCACACTGGCTCCTGTGAGAGCCTAGCCCTGCTGACTGCCTACAGCACTTCTATCTAACTCCGTTGCCTACAACACTTTGAATCCTTGTCACAGAGCATTCCTGATGAACAGATCTGCAGTAGAGGCTTTATGAAATGAGAACAAGTATTGCCAGGTATTTGAGGATTGTTTCAGATTATATTTTTTTCCCTATGGAACGTGGTCAGAGTTTTTGAACCTAAAGTTGTCTCTATTTTTCCACATATTTAAACCACAGCATATAAATGAAAATGATGCCACGTTGGCCTTGTTCTAAACTCCCAGCCAGGGCAGGCCCCCCCATTTACTAAGCCAAGTCGGACAGGATTCTGCAGGTCAGCTTTTTAAAGTTTGAAATGCGAAAACAGCCTTGCTGTTTCTTCATTCACACAGAAGTAAAGAAGGAAATGGTTGTTTGCTCTCTGGGCTCTTGCAACCCTAAATATTTCCCTCACTTCCATTTTTGGGGGGTGGCACAGTATTAAAAGCTATAATAGAATCATTTGGATGCATAACTGTAGCTGGGAGGAATTGGAAAAGCTATGTAAAATTTCCCAAGAGAGAGAAGCTCTGACAGGGGTCAGCTGCCCGAAGTCCTTTGCTCTGGCGGAAATCACTGCCCAGCCCTGGGCTGCACTAGTTTCAGACTGAAGATACCCGTCTCCTGCCTTGTTACCATGCTGGCCATGTGTAACCTTGAAAATGGCTAAATCTCTTTGGATCTCCACTGTCCTTTTTGGAAACTAAAACGAAAAATGCCTTTGCTGTGGCCCTCCTTGGCGCATGTGAGGGGCATTGCAGTCGAGGACCCAGCCTTCTGCTCGGAGGCCAACAACTTTTCTATCTTGAGTTTGCCAGGTCTTTGCTGGTATTTTGCCTACTTCTTTTTGTTGATTTGGTTAGGTAGGCAGATGTTTCTTTTATATAATACGAAGTGCAAGATTTAGAAGTGTCACAGAGGCATGGTTAACCACCATAAATTTATTTTTTTTTATTTTAAAAAAATAAAAGTACAAAAACATATTGACAAACAGACACCAATTAGCATAAAAAATAGTACAATCACAACTAATCTATAGACAAGGTGATATGATCTCAACAGAACCACCATAAATTTAAAGCTGGTGAGTTGAATGAGGTATAGGTGAATTCGAACCACTCAATAGGTAGTTATGCAGCTATTATATATTATAATATGTTATATATAACTGTATATAATGTGTAAGAGATACAGAAAATATTCTTGAATCGATTCATAGTGTGAATGATAAAGTACTACCTAAACATATCAATGGTGCCACGGCTTACACAAATTTGGAAAAGCTTTTGGTACTTCAGCTTAGAAGATATTAGCTCTATTTATCTGCCTTGGCCATCTTGGGCTGCCACAACCAAATACCATGGATGGAGTGGCTTATAAACAACAGAGAAGAGGGTTCTGATCTCTGGAAGAGTAAAATTAAAGTGCTGGCAGATTTGGCATCTGGTGAGGGGCCCCCTTCTGGTTCATAGGTGAACTCTGTCCATATGAGGCAGAAGGGGCGAGGGAGCTCTGGGGTCCCTCTCTAAAGGGCAGTAATGTGGTCCCAGGGGACTCTATCCATAGGATCCAGTTACCTCTGAAAGTCTTCCCCTCTTAACGTCATTGTGGGAATTAGGTTTCAACAGAAGACGGAGGTGGTGGGGAGGGTTACACATATTCAGACCACAGGATATAAAACTGTGAGTACAGTTAGATAACCATAGTTGATCTGAGTATGAGACAGCTCCAGAGAGAAGGTATCACAGCAACAAGCAAGAAAGAGAGAGAAAGAAAAGCTCTTGTAGCATTCTGAAAAGCTGAGGCAGGAAGATTTTGAGTTTAAACTTAGCCTAGCGACTTACTGAGATGCTGTTTTAAAACCAAAACTAAAGGCCCATGACATACCTCTTGTGAAGGCCCCTGGGTTCCATCCATGGTAACACACACACACACACACACACACACACACACACACACACAGAGTAAAATAAAATAGAAACTGAAAACAATCAGGATTACAGGTAGAGTTGGGAATAAATAGAATGGTTTTGTTTGCTGTTAAAAAAGGTTTCCACATTTTCCACTTTTTGCTTTACTTTCCTGATAGCTGGCTTGGGGTAAGGTCATCTCTCATTTGAAAAATATCAGAAAATCTTTCTCCCTGTGTTCACCATCACCCTTTCCCCTACATTTAAGCTTTTGTAGATCGCTTGGCCAGCGCTTAACATTAGCTGCCAGGGAACGTGTCCCCGAATGATGGATGCTTGAACAAGCGCAAGCTGTGGGGTTTGTTTGTTTTTGGTACTGGGCATTGAGCCCAGGACCTTTGTACTGACCTACATCACCAGCCCCTTTTTAAATTTTTTACTTTGAGGGAAGTCCTTACTAAGTCACAAAGTTGCCCAGGGTGAGCTTGAAGTTGCTATCCTCCTGCCTCAGCCTCCTGGTGGGTTGGGATTACAAACTTACATCACCATGCCTGGTGAAGTTGTGGTTTTTAATTACCCTTATCTCTCCAAGGACTATGTCTGTCCTCCTACACATGTGGATTCCATTCATCTTGTTTCAAGGTGCAGTGAGCAGAAGCCCGTTCTTGTAGTTAACCAAGAGCACTTGGCCTAGGAAGGTGAAAATTCTCTGCTGAGTTCGTGACTCCCATGCCAAAACCCCGCTCACTGTGTTTGAGCACCTGCAACTTTCATTTGTTGCTTTTTAAATGCTTTTCTTAACTTCCTAAGTTTTGTTGTATTGTGTTGTGCTTTTGCCCACCACTGGTTTCACAGATGCATGCATGGTTTCCGGAGAGAGGTTTAAACTACTTGTGTTACAGATATTTTTAAAACGAGGCATCCTGCCAGCAGTGCAGGGAGGATACAATTTTAGGAACTCAAAAGGTCTTTAAATGCAACTTAGTAAAAGTTATTGCCCGTCATGTGGCCTTTGGCCTTTGCAATTTCTTTTTATCTGATGTTGTAATTGATAATTTTGATTTGAAATACTTCCTATTATTTTTGTCTTTGGGCAGTATGTTTTTTAAATGTACTCCATTTAACCTTCACTAACACCCTCCCTTCAAATACTCTTGGCTTTTATAGTAATTCACACTTATTCGGGTGTGTTGTCTATCTGTCACTGTCTGTCTATGTAAACAAAGCCTGCTTACTGTGGAAGGCGCCAGAACAGGCAGGAGTTATACCGTTAGCCCAGAACAGTCCTGTGTCACACAGCCTGGGGTGAGTGGCCCAGAGGGTGGCCTCTCTCCAGCGAGACCTCACTTGTCACCCTCCAATCCACTTGGCCAGCTCTGGAGCTATTTCCTCTATTTCACTCAGATCTGAGAGAGTTAATTATTTAATATGTTTGCAAAGCATATTGGGTTCCCTGGAGAAAGCATGCCACATAAATATATATAAATGAATAATTAAAGTTTAAGCAGATTACTTGGTGAGTTCTTCCTTTACTGCCCCACTTTCCTAATGAGGTGTTTTGAAGTGACAATCTGCTTTTGGTTTCCCCCCCTCCTACTTCTTGGATCCCTTTTCCTTCTTCCTGTTCTTCACTTCCTCCTGTTGGACTCTTCCTCCCTTCTGTCCGTTCTCCCTGTGTCTCCCCGATGGTGGGAGTTCAGTGAGCCGCTGTGGTTGAGCACCAGCTCTATAGGTAAAAGCCTTCATTAACTTCAATGGGCATCATGAGCTCCTGAGAGCTGGAGGGTGAGATTAATAATTAGATAATGAATCTAATGTGCTCCAAAAATGAAAATCCAGTCTTCGGAAATGCTGAGCACAGCGAGGTTATCAGTGGTAGGGGGAACTCTTGTTTACTGACTACCTTTCCCTGATCAGATTCAAGTCAAACAGAGATTCCTGATCATCTAAAAATTAATATAATTCAATCAAATCCCCCCCAACCTCAACTTTCCTCTCATCAGCTAAAATAATACAAAGAGATTGCAATTTAAGATTGAGGTCTAGGGGTTTGCTGGATTCTACTGGAGGAAACCCGGGCTAATTTGGATGGAGGGTGAGGAACGACATAATTGCTTATTGAGTGTTGACATCCGAATCCTAGTTATTCCTTTACCGGAGATTAAGAGGAATTAGAGAACAGTTCACGTCCATCCCGCTAAACCTGACCCAGTTTATTTACACTATAATCTTACTTCAGAGCCTGAAAGGTAAAAAGAGCTGCTCTTATCAATTAATAGCTGAAGAAAAATTTAGATTTCAAGTTCATCGTAAGAGCTATTTATTCCAAAGCACTAGAGAAATGAGGAGGCACTCACCAGGAGGCCGGGGGTGGGGAGGAGTGCGGGCGGAAGTGCTGAAGAGAATTTCTTCCCTTTCTCTCTTAAGAGTTTGAATTACTGTGAAATCTTGGATTTTTCTAGTGACCTGTGTTGAAGCCCTGGGGCTAAAGCAGACCTATAATGGATCTATTTCTGAATTGTTCAGCAGTATTGGAGTTTAAAACAGCGGTCGTGGTACATGCATATAATGAGGCCAGAGCTTCCTTCTGCATCCAGGAGGGCATTGGTCGCAGCCTGCATGGCCTCTCAAAGCACACAGGACAGTGAGCTTCTCCTCAGCCCACTTCCACAGTTCCCCAGGGAGCCCTACACTGAGCAGACACAGACGTTGCTTTAGGGCTGAGAAATAAAGGGTCAAAGACCCTGCCCTCTCTTCCCAAATCCCCCTGTCTGCATTACACTTCTGTACATTTCACTGTTAGAAATTCACCCCTGTCTTTTAAGGTAAGGTTTGTTCTCCATTCAAAGACCTCTGGGAGGTGGAACATGTTGTGTTAACCAGTCACTAATAATTTAGCATTTATTTGGTAGACATTTGTGACTCCTGATTGATTGATAACATGAATTAACACAGTCAGGGAGTGAGAAGGCGTGTTTGAGCCCAGTGCCCCCTTCCTATTGGCGGCATAAGCCCTTCCACATCTGGAACACCAGGGTGCTGGTGGGATCACCAATCCTGCCTCTGGTCCCAATGTCAAGTGTCTCTAAGATAGCTGTGGGCACAGCACAAACCTGAAGGAAGGTGGGGATGAGTAGAGGGTGCTTGGGGAAGAGCCTGAGCCACAATGGACTGGGCAGGGCACCGGATCAGGAATCTCAACGTAGTTCATATCCACATAGAGCCTTAAGGCTGGGTTCCAGACCTCAGCACAGAGGGGCACACAGCAGATTTCCAACAACACTGGATAAAAAGGTGGAAAATGAAGAGCTAGCTATGTGCTCATTTTCTAGGCCTGCTGGAGCAAAGTGCCATATTTGGGGTGGGCTGAAAGCAACAGAAATGTGTAGTCCCTCAGTTCTGCAAAGCGGAAATCCCAAATCCAAGTGCTGGAAAAGTCATGCTTCCTCTACAACTTCCAGATCCTTCCTGGCCTCTGCCATCACCTGATGGCCCCAGGTGTGCCTTAGCTTGTGGCTTTACAATGACAGTTGCTCCTCTTCGCATGATGACCTCCCTCTCCATCTTCATGATGTCATCCTTCGAAAGCTAAGAATGGGGGCAGCAGGCAAGGGGTGCACGTTCCCCAGAGCCACACCGGGCAGAATGGGAGTCACACATTCTCTTTCACCTTCATGTCTTTCAGCCTGCAGACTTTGAAGGTTACTTACTGGAGAAGGCTTCAATAAACCCAGGAACAGGTAAGCACCGTGCTGTGCAGAGAACCATAAGACATGGTTCCTGACCTCATAGGCATGGGCTCTGAAGGACTGGAGGACAGATGTGCATAGATTTCATGTATTTTCTCCTTTTGCTGTTTGGGGTTGGCTTCAGAGGAGAGTTGCTTTCTAGCTGATTAGGAAACTCAGGTCTAAATTTCAATTGTGGGCTGAATAGTAATTTTTCCTGAAAGTTTGAATAAATCACTCAATCTGCTTGAGCTTCAACTATTTTCTGCATTTCTATTTTCATCATTAATCATGCCTGCTTAGGACCCTGAAGTCACTGAGCCTGTTTGTGACTTAATTTGGGACAGGGAGGAGACAGGAGGTACAATACATACTGAGAACCAAACAGAAGAAAACAGGCTTGAGCTTCAGCAAGAGAGATCTGGGCCAGGCACAAGGGACATTTTCTTCTTTGTAGTAACTACAGTTCTTTGGTCTGCTCTGGCAGGGCAAATTGTAGACTTTGTGCAACTCTAATTTTGGTAAAGATAGGAGCGGTTCTTGTGTAATGAGGGCTTAATTTTCATTCTGATTCAACTACAAGGAGATAGTAAGATGAGCTCTTCATTCAGGAAACTCTTAGTACGTTGAGGTAAAAATTTTGTATAATCCATCAAGGTCCTCTTTTGGCTTTGGATGCTAGGAAGCTCAGAGGTAATGATACTGTTCAGTTAAAATACTAATACAGTATTAGCCAGTGCATGGTTTCAGTTATTTACTGCTGTGAATAAACTACTCAGAAATTCAGTGACTCAAAACAACATTTTATTTTTATCTCCCATGGCTCACTGAGTTGGCAAGACTCATCTGAGCAGTCTTTGCTTGGGGACTCCTGGTGCTTGAGATGATCTGCTCATTCCTGGGTCTGCTTCCTGGGCCAGGCTAGGGCATGGCTGTGGGTGGGCACAGATCCACTTTCCTTCTCAGCTGGCTCAGGCTCCTCACTGCTTATACAGTGGGGGCCTGCTCCCAGGAGAAACACTGGGAGTGGGCTTCCCTCAGGGTTACAAGGGAGGATGTGGTCACTGGTGGGATCATCTTCAGACATGAGCTACTGCTGGTATTTATGCATTTTTTACTATTTCCCAGGTTCTCTGTGAGGGTACTGTGAATTGAACCCAGAGTCTTTGGACCGAGCTCTACCTCCAGCCTCCTTTGTTTTGAGATAGGCAGATATATTGTGAGGATCATGAATTTGTGCTGAGAGTGAGAGAAAGAGAGAGAGAGACAGAGACAGAGAGACAGAGACAGAGACAGAGAGAGGGAGGGAGGGAGAGAGAGAGGGAGAGAGAGAGAGAGAAAGAGACTGAGTCACCAAGTTGCCCAGGCTGAGTTTCAAATTACAGTCCTCCTGCTTCAGCCTCCCAGAGTGCTGGGATTAGAGTAAACTCTCATCATGCCTGGCTAAGATTCTTACGAGAAATATATATTTCTTTGTGAGCTTTTTTTAGAAGTCAGCAAGTATGAATAATACACAATGCTTTCTCCTTTGTCTAGCGCTTGACAAGTTGTCATGCACCATGCATCTTCACTATCCTATCTGGCCTTCAGAACACTGTATAAATGGACAGATCAGCAGCTGAATGCCCATTTTTACATGTGTACAGACTGAGGTTCAAAATGATTAGTGACTTGAGGCTGGAAGTCAGGCTTAGTGGCACATGCCTGTAATTCTGTAATTATAGCACTTTGGGAGGCTGAGGCAGGAGGATTGTGAGTTTCAGCCCAGCCTAGGCAACTTAGTGACTCAGTGAGACCTTACCTCAAACAATTTTTTAACAAGGCTGAAGATGTTGCTCACTGTGGGTTCAGTCCCCAGTTAACGCAGCCAGGAAGTGCTAGGTGGCCCCTGAACAGGTGTGTCTGACAGGGCAACAGATGCTCTCAAGTATTGTGTGAAGATTTGGCAGAGATTCAAGTCTGAAACGCAGGTGTACATCCTCAACACATGGTGTAACCCTTAGTTGCCTCTTCTTCTTAGCAGGGACTCAACATAGTGGTGTGCATCCTTTCCCTAAGCAAAACCGAAGCCGGAATTGGGCCTGGGGGTAGCATGCGACTCCCATGCACAGGGACCCGGATTCAGTTCCCACCACTGTAAAAATAAATCAATTTGCCAGAATCTAAACTGGCTGTGCTCCCTGTGGGCCACAGACCTGGGACTTTTCATATGCCTCAGTTTCCTTATTTATAAAATGAGGCTGGTAATAGTGATTACACCTACCTCTCAGGGTTGTCATGAGGATTAAATGAATTAATATTAATCCATCAAAGTGATACCTGATGGGAACTTTAACAAGAAATCTCTCGATGAAAAGATGTAAAGAAATGAGTGACTAAGAGGATCAGGCGTGGTTGTCCTTTTGCTATGCTGGTCTTGATTTTATGTGGAACTTACAGAGTGTCTAACTGTTTATGGAATTTCTTTTTGCTTGATACTGTTTATTCCTGGACAGACTAAAAGACTCAAGTCGATGTTGATGCTTGCCTAAGTTTTACTAAGTTTCTTAGAGCTGCAGGATGCAGTTGTAAGAAATTGTCCTGACTTGTAGGTACAACTGGCTTTTCCTGATTTTCCAGTGTACTTGCTCCCTTTCCAGTGATTTCTACTGACACTCTCGTCTCTCACTCCCTATCCCAAATGGATCTGCACAGTCACACCCAACTGCTCTCCACTGTCCTTTTTCATATACACGTATTACCAGTGAAGGTCCCCTTTGACACATGCCTTGACCATGTACATTCCTATCTTAGATCCTGAGATATTTCTGTGCTTGCTGAAATTCCCCATCCCATCCCAAATCCCCAAGATGATGGCTGAAGTTTCTATAGCCATGCCCACAGGGTAGGAAGCAGACCTGTGCATGACTAGGGAGGTCCTGGACAGCTGACTGCGCCTGCCTGGGGGTGCTCAGCCCCCAGAACTCTTCATCAGGGGCCCATGAAGACCAGAGAATGGATTTCCCTGCCACCCACCTGGGCACTGCACAGCTCAGGAGCTTTTGCTGCTCCTGAAGGGGACAAGTGCACCTGACACCAGGAAGACTTGGCTAAGGGAGGCTGCCTCTCCCCGCCTCAGAGTGGGGGCAAGAATTGAGCTGAACATGCACCTATTCCGAAGGGCAAAGAGCCAAAAATAACTAGGAGCAACAGTATTTCATCTGACAGGCCCAGAAATAGAGCTCATCCCGGAGCACTGCAGACCCAGTGATTCGGAGACCTTCATCATCCTATAAAAACCAGAGAAAAGCACTCAGCTTACACAGCCGCTGGCATCGCCCTTCGCCACAGATTTGCAGGGCCCACAGGAGAGGACATGGGTCAGTGACCCCAGAGCACAGAAGACAGGCTGGGGATGAGACGCCCAGGCTGGGATCTGGGGATGTTTTGAGGAACAGGCGGTGACTGGTAAGTGCGGAGGATGCAGAACAAAGAGCAGAGGCTGGAGATGGGTTTAGAGAAGGTAAAGTCCAAAGGTCACAAAAGCATGGAAATGCTGAACATAAAAACTGCCATGTAGGGTTTCGTTAGATCCCAGAAGTCATCTATGGCAAAACAAAAGGGCCACGCATACGGCATCGGGACAGGGAATGTGTTGGCTGACAGCTAGCTTCCCTTCTATTTTTGCTTTCTTCTATTTTGATATAAAAGGGAAATGTTGAAGTTCATTCATCTTCATTCTGAATAACTGAAATTATAGTGAGGGGAAGCGGGTAGAGAAGGCAAAAAGAATGCAGGATTCCAGAGAACTCTGAATGTGGAAATAGACCAGGAGATGAGGGCAAGTGGAAAAAGAAAAGAAAGAAGGCTAGGAGGTAGGAAGACGGAAAAGGGGTGAGGGAGTGAAAGAGGTGTTGGATTTAATTTACTCTGTGACTGCTGTGACTAGCCTGAGAACCTCTTATGCAGGAGGTGTGGGACAGACACAGGGAGGACACAGAGACACACGGAGAAATGCCACTTCCAGGGTGCCTGTGGTCTACTTGGAGAACAGGCTAATCAACTTTCATGAGCCAGTGGAATTAGCCCAGGGTCTGGGGACAACTGGCAGATTGCACTTTGACCTGAGGTCATGCGTGAAGATCGCTAGAGCTGATGGCCTTTACCTGGGCCCAGCAGTTTTTGTGCAGGACAGGAAGGAATGGATAGCAGTTCTCTACTCTGTGGTACACCCCTCCACACTTCTTGCAACCCACTGGTTTTGTATCTCTGTGGGGACAGAGCCCTTTCCTCTGGATGTTCTGACTGCCCAGAAATAGTTCCCAGCCTGGGTAGTTCCCAGTCCAATTTCTACTGGCCCCAAGCAAAAGGAAACAAAAGCAAGCAGGGTGTTTTTCACAAGCCAATTATATTCTGTAAAGGGCTTTTTTAGAAAATCTAGATGTTGGAAGCGTCCTAATTTTGGGGTGATTAACCAGGCTTGATGGCACACACATGTAATCCCAGCCCTCTAGGAAGCTCAGCAGCAGGAGGGTCACAAGTTTGAACCCAACCTGGGCAAATAGGCAATTTAGTGGCACCCTGGCTCAAAATTAGAAATAAATTTAAAAAGGACAGGGGATATAGCTTGGCGTAAAAGCCCTGGGTTCAATCCTTATGGATGTGGGGGTGGATGAAGAGAGATTTTTTCTTAATAAAATGATGTTCATAGGCCACAGCATGTTTTAGTTTGCTTTTTAAAAACTATTTTTATTTGGCAGGTTAAGAGTTGGCCCGGGCAGGGGATATAGCTCAGTGGAATAAGCGCCTGCCTAGTAAGCGCAGGGTCCTGAGTTCAATCCCCAGTACCGCAAAAAAAAAAAAAAAAAAAAAAAAAGATTTAACTGATTTTGGGCTGGGGATATAGCTCAGTGGAATAAGTGCCTGCCTAGCAAACGCAGGGTCCTGAGTTTGATCCCCAGTACCGCAAAAAAAAAAAAAAAAAAAGAGTTGGCCCACTGTGTTGGTCCCTGAGATTTCACTAATCTTAAGCCATTTTAGATTCTCCCTGCTGCAGCCACTAAGGCAAGTGTGTTCAGCCAGGGCTCCTGCTTTCTCCCTTCTGCCCCAGGACCCTGGCAGTCCCTCTGCTGGGCTTCAGGGCTCAGATCTTGACCTCACCCCAGGCTGCATAGCCTTGGTCCCTGTCATTGCTGGCGTGTGGAGTTGGTTCCTTCCTCGGCCTCACTAAGGTGTCTCTCAAAACAAGAGGTGATAAACTGACTCCTGCTAAGGCAGGCATGGGAGAGACCCAGTTCATTGCTTCCCCTGGAGGCTTTCAGATTTTAGTGGAGTATTAAAACTTAATTCAAGCCAATGAATAGTAGAATTTCAAACCCTTCCACAGGGCATTGGGGAAGTATATTTATTTTTCAATAAATGGCCTCCTTCTAAAATCAAACCACACCTCTCAAATTACTGACACAAACTGCTAGAGGGGAGATGGGGTAATAAGTGACTATATCTTGTGGATCAAAATGTCATACTCTACTGTGAAAAGAAATCCTGACCTTCTTGCTCCCCTCTCCAAACTGGATTAATCCAACAATCTCACCCCCTGCTGCCCTGGGCAGCACAACAGCTCAAAAGTCACTATTGAGGACCCAGTTTCCTGCACGCCTGTTGCTCCTGGCAGAGTGAATGGTCCTGCCCGCCCCTGGATCTCAGGGGCTGGGTGGTGCCCGCTGCAATAGAAGACAAACAAGTGAGCCGCTGGGTATACAGTACCAGATTAAAGACAGCCCAGCCCCCTATGGGCACCTCCACTTGGATTGCACTTCAATAAACACAGTGCTCAGTCTCTGCAAAGGTTTGAAATGGGCGACTGCATGAATCCTGATTACAGACATCCTGAGGGCACCATTCTGTTCCGTGAGAACTAAGGGAAGGGATCTGGGTGCAAGAGGGAGGCCCAGGAAGACAGGTGGAAACCCCACATACACCACACTGCCTCCACAAGCCCCTTGTCCTGCCTGAATTGTCCAACAATTCTCCTTGCACTTGTGATAAAAGTATAGTCTGTATTTTGGCCTGATGGGAAAAATATAGACAGGATCTGGGACAAAGCGACTCAATCTTTTGTTCCCTTGGACACTCAATACAATGAATAGTTTTCTGCATCACATGGGAGAATTCTAAGTGCTTTGTTTCTGTGGAAGTGGGACAGGGAGAGTAGGAACATCTGTCACACCCCTCAATGCTTTCCTGTGGTGGTGGCTGGCTGGGAGAGGGTAGAAATAGCCCTTTTCCTGGAAGCCAGGGGTTCTGGAAGTGCGGTTTTTGGATCAGCAGCCACAGCACTACCTGGAGATGGTCAAACAGGTGGCTTCTCAAGCCCCAGGACACTGAAACAGAAATTCTAGAGGTGGACTCCAGCCATCTGCAAGAGTTTCAGATCAGGCTGAAGTTTGAGACCCACTGGTGTTTACCTTGGAGTTTGTGACTGGAGGCCAGGGGCCCCAGACAGGGCCACAGATCTTATGTGACCTAAAAAAACTCAGAGATGACTCAGCTGCCAGTGATACCCTACAGTGTCCAGGCCCAGAGGAAGACAGCCTGAAGCAGGTGCAGGAACCTGGGGCTGGGCTGTCCACACGGCACGCTGTCGCCACAGCCAGCCTCAGCCCCACGGATATCAGGACCTGGCCCACAGCCCTGCACCTCCACCGGGAAAGGGCTGTGTCCTTTCAGACTCCCAGTCTATTCTTAGTTGCAATCCGCACAAATCCGCCCGCGCCAAAGGGAAGATTCTGCGAACTTTCCAAGGTGGGTTAACTGTTTCAGAACAGAGCCTAGAGCCCCGGCAGCTCGCAGAACCGCGGGAACCCGCTAAGCGCCTCCGGAGCTCCAGGGCGTGCCCTGGGCCAGGGCTCCCGAGGCCCCCACGGCTAGTCTCCTCCTGGCTACAGAACCCCAGTCGGTGGCGGATAGCCAGTCCCAACCTGAGGCCCTGAGGCTAGTGGAGGATGTGTCTTGATTTTTCAAAAAGCTGTTTTCGCACTTCAAGGGCCTCACCCCTTTCATTTGGGGCTAGAGTACGATGGTGCTGGCCTAATTAATTCATTTTCTTTTCAGTCCAAAGTGAAAACCCGAAGCACAAGGATGCAAATCAAATACAAACCCGCTCAGGGCGCCAATACTCTGGACAATTAAAACAAAGAGCGCGGCCGGCAGCGGCGGCGGCACCGCACAAAACCCTCGGGAAACATCCAGAACGCGTCGCCAATCAGCCGGCGGGGTGGGGCGAAGCCGGGGCCTGGCCCCGCAGGTGGACAGGTGGAGGTGGGCAGGGGTCAAATCCAGCCTTCAGGACAGGAGGCTGGGCGGCGCCGCGGCCCAACTCCAGGGGGCACACTCGTCCCGCGCCCTGCGGGAATGGCGCCCCGGTCGAAAAAGCAGCTACACAAACCCCAGCGCCGGGGCGGGAACCGGGCTGCGCGGCCGGCGGGGACTGGGGTGGTGGGAGAGGGGTCGGCAGGAGGGAGGCGGCGAAGGAGAAGGGGAGAGAGTTGGCGAGAAAGATGCGGAGGAGCGGGAGAAAGTGGAGAAAAGAGGGGGTGAGGAAGAGAGGTAAGAGTGGGGGACCGCGGGGAGCGGGCGAGCGCGCGGAAGGGGCGGAGGAGGGCGGGGAAGGACGCGAAGGGGAGGCGGGGGCGGGACCCGGCCGTCGGCACCTGCTGGGGCGCCCCCGCCCGGGGGGCCTGAGGGAGCGGCCGGCAGCGGGCTGGGCAGGGAGCCGGGAGGGAGGAGGGACGGGCACGGGAGGCGGGGAGGAGCCGCGCGGCTGGGGCTGCGGGGGCGGCGACGGCGGGAGCGGCCGCGGCGACGCCGGCGGGTCCAGCGGTGGCGGCAGGTGGCCCCGTGCGCGGCGGCCGGCCCGGCCGGGGGTGGGCGGGAGGGAAGGTGGCGCCTCGGGCGGGGGCCGGTCCCTGCACCAGGTGACCTGTTCCGGCCGGGAGCCGGGCGGCCTGACCATGCAGCGGCGCGGCGCGGGGCTCTGGTGGCCGCGGCGGCAGCAGCCAGCCCCGCCGCCCTCCGAGCTCGGCGTCCGAGCCGCAGCCATGGCCCCCCCGAGCGGCGCGGCGCCCCCGGGCCTCGGCGGCCGCCCTGCCGGCGCGCTGCTCCTGCTGTGCTACCTGGTGAGCGCCGGACCCTGCTAGGGGTCCTCCCTGCGCGTGGGGCCCCGGGGACGCGGGTGGGGGCGGCCAGGGACCCCGCCACGCGGGGCGGGGACGGCTCTGCTAGTTTTCGCTCTTCCCAGCCGCGGAGCCGCGGGCGCTCGGCACCTGGATGCTACCCCGGGCGCGCAGAGAGGCGCGTGCATCGGACTTGCCGGGCGACGCTCGCTCGAGTCCTCCGTGTGCCTCCTGTCCTCGCTGCGGACTGGGCCGGATGCCCCTGGGGACCCCCTTGACCTCCTCTCGCCCTGGAATCCTCGCCGGCGCCCAGCGCTGCCTCCCCGCCGCGCGCTGCTCTCCAGCCCTCTCCCCACCCTTCCCGGGCTTCCTTCTCCTCTCCTCCAAACCCCATTTCTTGGCGCCCAACTTCGCCCCTTTCTCTCCGCACGTGCCACCCTCCTCGACCTCCCTGTAGTTTCTGCCTGGTCCTCTTGGCCCGGACGGTTTTATACCAACGCACCTCGCATTTCCAGCGCTCCTCAACTCCTCTTTGGTCACTCCAGCCAAGTTGTGGATGCCAGAAAGAAACCTAGTTCTTTGTAACACGCTCACCGCCAGAGTGGTGACTTGAGCTGTGCCTTGAACATTGTCATTTCAGAGACTATGTTTGGCTCCTGCGTTTCGGTTTGCAACTGGCATACTTTCTGGCATCTGTTCTACTCATCACCCAAATGGCAGTACCCTATTTTTCAGAACCAACTCATTTTAGATACTAGAGTCAGTGGGACTGTCAGAACCCAGTAGGGGAGAATTTCTTAGCTCCTTTCCTGGCTTGCTTTTTCCTGTTTTTGAATTCTCTTAAACAATAGTCAGTTTACAGAAGGCGGCACCCTTATGGCCCAGCCTACCTTATGTTCCAGGATCCTGCAGAAACCTAGGGTTATCTTGCCATATATTACTGTAAATAAATGAAATGGAAAATGCTGAATCATGAAACTGATGTAATAGGAAATTCACAGAATACTAAAAAAAAAAAAACTGAGCAGTGTCATTGTCCAGAATTCTCATTTATGTGACATTGTCATTATTTGGAGTCTTTTTTTTCTTAACAGCTAAAAACTACCTAGGGGATACGGGCAGAAATTACATTTTGAGTCTACCAAAATTTGACACCCAGCCTGAGTATTTTTTAAAACTCTCTTTGCTTTCTGAATGTTACATTCCTTAAAGCAAAAGAGTGTAAAAATGGAAATCCTGATCTTGCCTTTGTGTCTACCTGTTGAGCAATCTGTTCCTTCACTTATATTTCAGAAATCAGTCAATACCAAATTTTGTGGTTGGGTTTACTTCATATTTTCATTAGAAGTTTTCAGCTAACGTGGATGATTTTTTTCACCTAAGGGATATTATTATTTAACATTTATGCCACAGGGTTATAGCACACAGGCTCATAAATAAAACTGCCATAATGAATGACAGCACTTCAGTTTAAACAGATGATCCCTGCCCAGGAGGCGCTGCTGGTTACCCCCAGCAGCAGACATTATGTTGGTGAGCAGAAAGGGCAACATCGTCTACATGTGCGCTGGGAAGTTCCACACGGGAATCTCAAGGCCTGGCAAGGAAGCCACTTCTGGATGGGCCAGGAAATCAGAGTGACAAAGATGAGACCTGAAGACTGTCATGTTCTAGGGGGACAGAGAAAGGAGCAAATGCAGGCGTTCTGTATGGGCCAAGGGGGATTCATGAGAAGAGACTGTAGAGGAGGAAGTGACACGGTGCTGGGCTGGCGGGAGGGGGAAAGGATGAGGCAAAGCTCTGGAAAGAGAGGTGGTAGAGAACACAGTAACATGGGAGATGGGGGCATGGGTGAGCGCTTGGCAACTCGGGAAGGAGTGGATCTTGATGTTGGAACGTTGTCTAGGGGACCTGTTAGTGCTTCCCATGTCCCCTTGTGCTTCCTTCTGGTGGGCGCTGATGTGCTGCTGGGAAGGAAAGACTTTGATAAGCCAGAGAGCCGCTCTGCATCTGCATCAGAAAGTTGTGCACAGCAGGAATGGGCAGCCTGGCTTTGAAGGTGGTCTTTGCATTTTGATCTGAGTGTCTGGCCAGGTGCTGGGAATTGTGCTCTCCAGGTGTGTTCTACGGGAGATCTGCTGGAGGTTTTGAAAAGAGATGCTTCTTGATCTTGGAGAAGTTTGGGGTGTGAATTAGGGGAAAATGTCAGCCTCCGCATGAAACACCTGAAAAGCGGGAAGAGTGAGAAACAGTGCAGACGCATTACAGTGTGCATGCTGCTCAGGCAGAGAAGCTTCCTGCAGGAAGTGATGGGAGCAGCACAGAGGTGTTGCAGAGAAGCCGAGCAGGATCTCAGCTACCTGTAGACACTAGAGGAAAAGGCGCTTCCATCATTTGGAAGCCTGAAGAGTAATTATAATAATAGCTTGATTGTGCTAAGTCACTTGTAGGCATTATCCACCATTAATCGTAGCAACAACCTTGTAAGGTAGGAGCTATTATGATCTCCACTGGGGTGGTATAACAGAAGCTTAGAGAGGTTAAGTAAGTTGTCCTAGGCCACACAGATAGCCTGAGATAAAAACCAAGTCCATCTAACCTCAGGGCCCTAGTTTGAACCTATGCCAGTTTATTGCCTTCTGGATTCTGCTGCTTGTAACCTATTCCCCCCATGCATAAATGTACAGTCCATTAGCAGAGCTCTAGCAATTAGAAGCTACTGTGCAATTGGCCAGGATGTGAGGTCATGTCTAAAGTAACCTAAAATATACAAAGCAGGAAGCACGGGCCACAGAATAGAAGCCAGATGTTAAAAAGAAAGAAGAAAAGGCAAAAGCAGAAAATATTTGCCATGTAATAGAGAGGTAAAAGATTATGTCTTTATAGAGTCCAAAGGCAGCCTGTAGGGTTAGCATTTGAGTGTGTGTGAACATGTGTCCCAAGTGCATAGTGAGTGTGCAGTGGAATGCATTCACAAGTCAAATTGTGACTGATTTGGGGACCGATGATTCCTGTGCTCTGTTAGCCTGCCCAGAAGGCTGGACATGGAAAGTGGCTTTGGGCCGCTGCCCTCAGCGGGTGCATCCCCCCAGGTGTCATGATGTTGAGGAGAGGAACCCCTTTGCCACTGGCTGGGACGGAGTAACCTTCAGTATCAGCCCATGAAGAAGACTGTCACTGTAACTAGGATACTGCCAAAGCATGAATAATTGTGATGAGGCCTGAAAGATAAGTCACGGAACAATGCCAAGCAGATTTCTGCAAACATGATCCCAGGTTCCAGTGACTGCCAGAAAATTCGGAGGTCAGCAAAGGTCAAGATGAAGAAAGCCTTCTCCATGAGGACAAGGGCCTCAAAAGCAAAGGGTAATGAAATTGCTTCCACCGAGGTCACTGGAGCCCAGGAGCCTACTCCACACAGGGCCACCCTGCCCAAAGCCCCCGTTACTGTTTCCTTTTACCATTAACACTTACTTTGCTCTGTGCTAGGCCAGAACCAGTTGCAGCTGCCTATCCCCTCTGCAACACTGGGGCTTCCACAAGGCAGTCCAGGCTACTTGGAACTCTAGTCTCAAATGTTTACTTTTTTCTTAAGAGAGAGAATAAATCTCATAATGGCCAGTACTGATGTCAGCTATAGTGCTGACCTGTTCAAAGTGGACATTTGCACTTTTTAGACAATCGGGACAAAAAATAAGAGGATATTAGCAGCACGGATGTATGTCTGGATGCTTGGCAGACCGTGGTTGTGTGGAGTCTCAGAGGGGCCACATGTCATGCATTATCTGTCTAGGAGTATTCATTAGGTCCTCACTGTGTGTGCAGCACAGGGTGGAGGGAGATCAAAACAAGCTCAGAGACCCTCTGTCGTTCTGCTGGAGCAAGAGTGATTATAGCTGTTTGAAATACAGTGTTAATCCCGAAACTTCACAGCAGCCAGTACCTTCCCTGTGTATCCTAATAGCAAAATCTCCCATGCTATATATGCTATTTGCCTTTTGCCTTCTGGTATCCTGTTGGCAAAAGCACAGGAACCAGAGCAAAGGCAAAAGGAAAGAAATAAAGAACCCAGGCAGTTCACTGAGAAGATGGATAGACCGGAGGAGTCCATTAATAGCCTAAAGTGAATTCCAATAACCTGTTTATTGGCTTGTCCTATCCCTCCAGGAAGGACCCAAGGCAGAAGGGCTGTGGAGTGTGTGAGAAATTGCTGGTGAGATTCTGTGGGCAGAGCTGGCCTCCCAGCCACTTGGGAAGGGTTACTCAGGCTGGCTAGTTGGCTCATTTCCATGTGGCTCTCATAGAGTGACATCTGTTCACCTGGGAATTAGGTACATGGACAAGATGGAATTTTACGTCCCCTTTCTCCAAGATGGGAATGCTTAAGTCCCAGGCATTTCCTCATCTGTGGCCAGAAAGTGGTGGCAACTTAAAGGCAAGTGGATGAGCTGAAAGCATTGTTTTGGGTGTTTCTGGAAGGCTCAAGGCCCATCATCTCTGACTTTAGAATCAGCCAATAAGCATTTGAATTTTGGTTCTGCTTCTCAGTGGCTGGTTCACCCTGAGCGAGTTACTTATGCAGTCTGAATCCAGCTCATGCTCTCAGCTGTAACACAGCAACACCATCTCTCTCCTAGGACTCTTGTGTAGCTCTTAGAAGGAAAAACTTCTTTAGAGTTGCATGTGACAGGTTGAGATTAAGAGGGAGTGAGGAAAAAGATCTAGCCTAATGGCAGCACACAGTAGGTCCTCAAGAAGATAAAACCAGATCATCCTTAGTTACCTTTGTCCAGTTTGAATTAGAAAGAAGCAGCACATTGAATAGTGTTGGGGGTGGGTCATAAACAACCAGGGGTATTGATCATTGCTGCTATGGTTTCTCCGGTCAGCTCGCAGCGGGTCTAGGAAGGAGCAGTGCTTGACTGGAAAATGTTTCCCAAGGCACAGTTTGACTTTAGTCTATATTGACATCATCGTCTGTGCTGCTTAATTGCATGCTTTGTTGACATTAACAGAATTTTTGCTTATATCTAGTCAGCAGAAATTGGAAGAAAATAGGCCTTTTAAGCCTTTTTGACCTATGGAAAGTTTGATCTGGCCAGTTTGGAGAGAAGGTGCTCCTGAGCCAAGATTTTCTTAGGTGACTGATGGTGTGGGGGTAGGCAAGAGCGAGAGTCACAGATATTCAGTTATTGCTCGTGGCTCAGGCCTGCCCAGGTACATGTGTAAATGCAAATGAACTTCCCATCGTGAGATGTAAATGATTTTAAGATTTTACAGTCTCTGTCCTTCCTTAAATATCAAGTGGGCCATGCAGAGAAAGGGGCCAAGTTTCCCTGCTCTTTAGCATGGGGTTATTTGAATCAAATCTCTCTTTATTTTGTTTAAAGGAGCCAAATGCAGTCATCCTAAAAGAGGTTTAGGTCCTGTTGATAATTTGTTCTTTTTCTATTCTGAAGATACATACTTTTATATTTCTTGATTCCCAGGCCAAGTGAATGCATTTAGGTCTCTGAATTTAATTCTTCTATCCCAAACACACAGGCACTGGTCCATTCCTTTGTTTTTTAAAACACACCCACATGCACAAATACACGAAAGCAGAAGAGTCCAGGCTGTGTGCCTATGTGTGATGTCATCAAAGTCGACTTTGATTAAGGTTCATTTCTGCTAGAAACAGGTATTTGAAGGCCCAGGCATCTTTCAGTTCCAGCCTGGGGTGTGCAGAGCAGATCAGCAGCATTCGTGATGAACATTTCTGTGGCTGCTTAATTGGAATAATTTGAGGGACACAGAAGTGCCCCCTTCACTCAGAACATCGTGCTTAGAGCTGCAGTGCACGTGGGCTGTGCTTTTAAGGCTTTTTCTCCAACGCTGGTGTAGGAATGCCGCTCTGTGACTGTGACACTGCCTCTGTGTTTTCTCATTATCACGTTAATGTGGATGACCCGGACAGATGAATAGGAGTCCAGCAGGAGGGAGAAGGATTGGAAATTAAAAATTTTTAATTTGTACTTTTGCTGTGTGAAAATAGAAAAGTTGCAGAATGTAAGGCCGTTGTCTGAAAGCTCTGGAAGCACAAAATAGTGGGGAGAGGTATATCTCAAATGGGTAAGGTGGGTCTCAGTTCCTAGGCCATCTGTGACCCCCTGGGGCTTGGTGAGAGGCCAAATTGAGGAGCGCTCTTTGGAAGGAGTTAATGAGGCTGCATGGAAACTGCTCCTCACAGGAAACCTGGGATCCTATGAGGGGTGACTAATCTCAAGAATGGATCAAGTGTTTTGCTTTATAGGCAGGAGCCCCCAGAGCTGTGGAGCCGTGACATGCAACAAACCCCTGAAGCATCTGGCAGGAATACCCATGCCCAGCACCAAGAAATACTTAACTAAATTCTTACTGTGTGCTAGCTCTGTCTTAGAAGCTGGAGACACGATGGTGACATGGACTCTGACTTCATAATTTCTAGACAACAGAACAGGCGGATAATTTTTAGCTCATGTTAATGCAACCTGGCATGTGGAAATACCTATGAAGGTTGGACACGTGTCATGCCTGTAGCTGGAACTCTTCTAGTTAATTGCCTTATTTTCTTGGCAGGAAACAGCTTATAACCACACACATGACTTGAGCCAGGAAATCAGCTTCAGCTTAATCAATATTTAGAGTGTGATGTGTTGCTAACCGGTGTTGGTTTTGTACATAGTGGAGGTAGCCACAACTCATGGGGTAGCAGCTGCCCCTGGGTCTGCTCCAAGCCAGGCAGAGCCAGCTTCCTTCACTGCAGAGCTACCACAAAGCTGAAGACCTTGAAGCCTTCTCGAGGAAGTTAGACTTAGCTCTGCGCAAGCTGCCTGGGTGATGAGGCTTTCTTTGTCATCCCTGTTGTGCGACAGAAATGTTGCCTGCTCTCTGAAGTTACTCCAGAGCTACTCTTCTCCGGTCCTGGGACTGTCACCTATGCTTCCCCCACTTCTCAGAGAGGTTATATCCTTTGCCCAGCCTAACCACAAATTCTCATTCAACTTAGATTATTTCTGAAACAAGCAATGGCAAGACGTCAGCACCCACTGCCAGAGAACTCCAGAAGACATGTGATCGAACCCTCTAGATGGTGCATGTGTGAAATCTGGCTAGTTACCCCTATGTCCCATACAGTAACTCCTTAGAAAGCATATTTTCTGTCACTGTTAGTGCCTCAAAACTCTATCTAGAATCAAAGCTTGATAAATAGACCATGCGGCAAAATATGGCCCATGAATCAGTCCAGCCAACTTACCTGTTTTTGTAGACAGAGCTTTGTGACCACAGCCATGCTTGTCAAGTTGTGTGTCCACCACATGGCTGCTCTCAGAAAGGTCACAGCAGAGTTTCCTAGCTGAGACCGATACTTAGTGGCCTGAAACACCTGTAAAATAAGTTGTCCTTCCATCCTGGTAGCTTCTGCATCCCCAGATTCAATCTAGGACGCCCCCAGATACATACACAAATAGGTTCTATACTAAACATGTACAGACTTTTTCTTATTCTCTAAACAACATTGTATAACAACTAGTGACAACTAGCATTCACATTGTATTAGGCATTGTAAGTCAGCTACAGATGATTTAAAGTATATGAGTGGAGATGTGTAGGTTGTGTGCAAACACAATGCTGTTTTATAGATGGGATTTGAGCGTCTGTGAATTTTGGTATCCTTGGGGGCTCTGGGAGCAATGTCCCATGCATACCAAAGGATGACTGTGTATACACCTGGCCATTTTTCACAGGAAAAATGTATTGATCTCAAATGTAGAATAGTGCCATCCAGTAGACAATTTAAGCCACATACATGATTTTATATTCAGCAGTTGCCACATGAAAAAAGTAAACAGCTAATTTGAGTGTTTGTTTAACTTGATGTGACCAAATGTTATTTTTTAGCATGCTATCAGTATCAAGATTATTAATGAGGTATTTCACAGACTTTTTTTCTTTCATACCAAGGCTTTGAAACCTACTGTGTCGTTTATGCTTAGAGTTAGGCCCAGCCACCCTACAAGTGCCTGATCTGCCTTGTAACCACCGTGTTGGTGAGCACATGTCTAGAGCTCATGTTCATTTTTTTTTTTTTTTTTACTGTGCTTGAGATCTTGAGCCAGGTGAAAATAGCATAAAGTTCACAGGAGGATACAGAGATTTTCTCTGCAGCTGAATTTGGATGGAGGGCATGGGAGGTGCAGGTGAGGTGTGTGCATACCTAGCTGATCCCTGTGGCCACCAGCAGGCCCCTCACACGGCGCTTATTAATGTGGGAAAGCGTAAGTGGTGTGTATTTAGCAATCAGATGTGAAATGTGCTGGATTGTAATTAACTGCACTTTGCAGTGAAATCTAGTGAAGTCAGATGGGTTTTGTTTAAAAAAGGTTTTCACTGGCATTTGTGGCATTACAAATGTGACGGAGAGAAATCAAGGTGGGAGAGTTGAGCCTGGTGAGTTTTAAGGTAAACTAGAAAAGCATGAGGAAGAGGTGTGAAGAAGTTACTCTTTGGAAAAGAACACAATGCAATATTTAGTACACTGTGGTCCGACCTGGACTCAGTGCCCCCTGCAGTCTCACAAAGTAAACAGATGTCTCCTTGGGTGGGATTTGGTGAGGAAGCATCCTGGTCCCTGCCACTCACAGCTTCCATGGACACTGCCACTGCTGGCTTTGAGGGCAGCTGTCCTGTGTTTAAGGGCCTGGTTTCAGCTGCATCCTGGTCTGAGCACACCTGGGCTCCAGTGGAAGGTAGGCCTGATCCGAAGCTGGGCACCTGTGTTGGGTGCCTCTCTTTCTCTGTGGAAGCTGCATGCAGCCTGGAATTCTGGGGTTCACTCTGCAGGTCTTCAGCAGGGTGACATGGGGCTCGCACCCCTCGGTTGTCATCCCAACAATGAGGGAGTGGGCCAAGTGACACTCAGGGCTCATCCACTCTAATGTTCTCCACTTCCAATTATGAAATTACTTTTATGTTTGTTTTCTCCCTGTAATTTGGCAGTTATAAATGGGACCATAAAACAATTAAATCTCTTGCTGTGGGGGCGGACAGTGTGGACTGTACCACTCTGTACATATTTCTTCCCACAAATTTCCCATAACTAATCCAAAGGGATCGCCAGCCCTTCCATTCTCTTCCTACCATTTGCGGAAACTACATTTTCCATTTTCACTTTTGTAGAAGGTTACTCTGCCCCCTTTTTGAATATTCATGTGCTGCAAGATTCAAAAGATAAGGGATATAGCGCAATGCATAGCTCCCTCTTACCCTGGCTCCTGCTCCCCACATCCTTAGCCATGTGAATTGCATGAGTAGCAATGCTGGGTGTTGAAGTGAATTTTTTAAACTGTGTGTTTGTGTGTGTGTGTAACCCAATAAGGCATTTTTGAATCTGCTTAAAAACAACAAACACCCCACCTTCCCCCGCAAATTCTCTTTAGAGATCATTCTATTATCTGTATAAGACCATTGCTTTTTATATTTGTGTAATCCTCCAGGGGTGGATGTGCTGTCTTTTATTTAGCCAGTCCCATCTCAATGGACATTTAAGCTTTCCATCTTCTGCTCTTATAAACAGTGCAGCTGTGAAGAAATTTGTTCGTATGCCATTGTGTACAGGTTTGAGTGCTGTTTGTAGGATAAATACCTAGAAGTGGGATTATCGGGCCGGGGGGCAGGTTCACTTACGCTGTTGGTGGCTGCTGCATGGCGGACCACATAGCCACTGCTTTCCAGCAATGGCTACACTCTGGTCAATGTGACAGGTAACCTGCTTGATCTCTGTGGCTTTCTGGGTGAAAAGGGCAGCTTGGCACAGTCTGACTTTGCATTGCTATTCAAATGAGTGAGAATTTACTCATCAGTGAACTGTACCATTTGCTCGTTTTGCTAATGGATTGTTAGCTTTGTTTCTAGTTGACAACACTTGCTTTAAAGGGGAAATGCCACTGCCTCTCAGGGACACCTTTGCTGGGTCTTTGCTGACAGTTCAGGTTCCTGAGCGGGGAATCAGCGCTCTCCGGAGCCAGGACAGTGCCTCTCTTCTCCGCCTCCTATGGCCCTGTCCATTTGTGTTTCCACCGCGGCTCCGTTCCCTGGTCAAACCAAGCTGCTCTCCTGTCCCATGTGCCCACATTTCCCCACCTCCTTGCCCTGCTTTCCCCTTGCATTGCCCCTGCAGTTCTCCTCTTCGTCCCTCACAGCCCACCCGACAAGGTATTTCTTCCACAAAGCCTGTCTTAACCCTCCCCTGACTCAGTATTACTTTCTCCTGGCATTGTGTCCCTTTGAGCTTGTTTATTGTTTGACCCAAGCCCTGACCATATTCTGTCTTTACCACTGTCTGTGTCTATATGCAGGTATGATTTCCTGAGAGCAGACTTTAGGTCTCGTCTGCCCTTTGTCTCTCCACAGTGCTAAAGCGAAATGGAACAAGGGAGGCCTGTGTCTTTCTTTGCAGGATACCAGAGACCTTTCTCTTTAAACACTTAGTAGAAATACAACATAAAACTGGTCACTGCAGCCATGTTAAGTGTATAGCTCAGTCATGTTAAGTACATTACTCCCATTATACAGCCATTGTCACTTTCCGCCTCTAGCACGTTTTCATAGTAACACTGGAACTTGGACCTGTTGTACACAACCCATCCTTGGGCCCTGGCAACCCTTGTTTGGCTTTCTGTCTCTGAATTTCACTACTCTGGTGTAGGTGGATCATACAGTGCTTGTTCTTCTATGTCTGCTTTATCTCCCTTAGCAAGGCTCCTTGGCGTTATAGCATATATCAGAATTTCACTCCATTGTGTCATATGCGTCTGATTTTATTGTCCACTCATCCACCGACAGACACTTGAGTTGCTTTTAGCTATTGTAAATAATGCTGCTATGAACACGAGGGTCCAAATACCTCCTTCAAGTCTTGCTTTCAACTCTTTGGAGTATATATCTGGAACTGAAATTGCTGGGTCAGATCATGTGGCTTTATATGTTGCATTTTATAAAGATACTGCCATAACCTTTCCCATAGCAGCATTCCCACCCACAGTGTACAAGGGTTCTGATTTCTCCATGTCCTTAGAACTTTTACTTTTTTAAAATAGTAGCCATCCTAATGGGTGTGAAGTGATGCAAAGTAGCCTTCCTGCTATTATGCTTTAGATACGTGAATCACAAAGTCATATTTAGAAGAGCTCTTAGTGCCCATATTTCAGGGCCTCACTCTCAAGATGTTGCTTTGGTTTCAGAAGCAAGCTTCCTGGAGGGCTGGGTCATTAGAAGAACTAACTAAGCAAATACAGAGCTGAGATCCTTCTTGGCACACGTAGCAGCATTCAGGGTGAAAGAGACAACACAGTTCGTGGTCCAAGTTGCCTGTGTGTGATTTGGAGTGACAGGAACCACCTGCTGGTCCATCCGTGCCGCCGCCTTGTCCAGGTTTCACACCTAGGGGAGAAAAAGGGTTGGCATCCCTGTTAGAGGAACAGTTCCCTCTTGGGTGCCCTTTGCTTTTCTCTCTGCCTTTGAGTTGGCAGTATCTGCCCACCATTTGTAGTCAAGACAATAGTTTGAAAATGTCTGAAGCTGGGTTGTCTCTGTTTTAAGGCAGTCTCAGTTGCTGCTGGATTTGTTGTGGACTGGCTCCCCCCTTTGGAAGCTGGCTTTGAAAGTCACATTTTATCAGCAGGTGCTACTGAGCCTGGGGAGGGAGTTTAGTGTGGACTAATCTTTCTTTGTGTGTGTGTGTGTGTGTGTGTGTGTGTGTGTATTGATTTTTCTCCAATCCTCCAGTAGGGTTTTTGACATCTCTTCTCTTTCAGATTCATTCCTTTATGTAGATTGGTGTTTTCCCCCCAGGAAAATACTGAGGCATGCTGATGTTAATATGATGTTTTTTCTGTATTTCCTTATATAGTTTTTTCTCCTTTTCAGAATTTTGTACCATCTTTGGGTAGACAAACCTCCCTGACGACATCAGTGATACCCCAAGCAAAGCAGAGCACGACTCACGAAGACTTTATTTATTTTACTGTTTTTGAAGGAAATGTCCGCAACGTGTCTGAAGTCGTGGTTGAGTATTTATGCTCCCAGCCTTGCGTTGTCAGTTTGGAAGCGGTTGTTTCATCCGAGTTCAGAAGTAGCATCTCTGTGTACAAAAAAAGGTGGAAAAACGAGAAGCATCTTCACACCAGCAGGACCCAAATAGTACATGTGAAATTTCCAAGCATTATGGTTTACAGAGATGACTATTTCATCAGACACTCCATTTCCGTGTCTGCAGTGATACTACGAGCCTGGATTACTCACAGATCCGGAGGCACAGACTTGAATGTGAAATGGGAGGAGAATTTGCCACACACCGTGGCAAAGAACTACACTCTGCTGAAGACGGTCCCACCATTCCAGCGCCCTTTCAAAGACCATCAGGTGTGCCTTGGTTGGAACATGGGCTACATTTGGAAGCTTTGGGCACACAAGATTCCACAGTGTCCTCTGGAGAATGGTAGGTTGTCGGCTGTGCTAGGAACCACATCCTCATTGCTTCAGGTAGCTGGTGTTGTCACAGGGAGGCAGGAGATGATGATTGGACAAGCAGTGGGGGCGCGGGGCAGGAAACACCCAGGGCATCTGGAGTCTGTAATGTTGGTCTTTGGGGACAGAAGGAGAAAGGAGGGACGAAAGAGACATCAGGCAAGAAGAGAATGGAAGGGAAAGGGAGGGAGGGATAAAGAAGCTGTGCTGGGAGCCTTTGAAAGGCCCAGATCTGTGTTAAGTTGGAGGAAGCATTCACACTGGGGACCTAAAGACTGGGAAGATCTTCCTGCTGTCCCTGCTTTCTCCCCAATCCTGTGTTTCTTGTGTTACTATTGCAGTACTGGCGATTGAACCCAGGACCTTTGCACTGAACTACATGCCTAGTCCTTGTTTAATTTTGTATTTTGAGACAGGCTCTCACTAAATTGCTGAGGCTGAGCTTGAACTTGGGATCCTCCTGCCTCAGCTTCCCAGAATGCTGGGATTATAGGGGTGTTGTTTTGAAGAAGCACGTTTGTCTCCGAGGGAACGAACCCCTGGAGGAGCCCTTGTGTTAGGAAGGTTTTCTGGTAGCTATTGCCTGGCTTCCACTCCTGCCCTGCCACTTTCTGCCCATGTTATTTGCGAACTCTCTGTGCCTCTGTTTTCTTATCTGTGAAATGGAATAACAGGTAATTCCCTTAGAGCAAAGTGATGAGGGTTCAATGAGCCAGAATTGCTTAGCAAATCATCAGCGTTCAGTAAAAAGTAGCTGCGATGATGCTGGAGCCAAAACCCTACATCTTTGCTAAATGCCCTGTTGTGACAGTGTCTGCAGGACCCCTCCCAGAGCCTCCTGTGACCCTCAGAGTTGCCCTTAGGCGCCAGGACTGAAGATCTCTGGAAGGGTGCACTCAGAGGAGGGTCTCATGTTCCAGGGTATGAGGACCACCTGACTGTGGCGATACTGAGCTCCTGCCAGCTCTGCTTCTCTGTTGGGGTCTCAAGGCAGGTAGACCCCCACCCACAAATCTGCCATTTCCTAAAGAGCACCTGAGACAGAAACACTCAGCACTCCTGTGTGAGTGCAAATTCCCAGGCCTCCACCTACTTAGGATTTAGGGGTCAGCATTTTAAACCCACTCTGATGCACCCTGACACTTGAGCCTCTGTCTCATGGACACAGTGGGTGGGACTTGGATCCTGTCCTGACTGTGGCTGGAGCAGCAGACTTCAGCGGGACTTGATGACACTTGCTCTGTGCTCTTCCGTGAGGGCTTGGCTCCCTCTCACCTCTGGCCATGATTTCTGGGGAAATGATGTCTATGCAGAGAGGCAGCGTGTAATGAAAGCTTAAACCACCTATTTCCATCGGTCTGAACCATGTACCATTGCCCCAGCACATTGAACATTTTAGAAACTCTTTATATCGAAATAATGATAAAGCCCCAGGAAGTGACAAAACCCCTAGAGGGAGTTCTGTAGATCGTCATATGGATTCTCTCAGGGTCGTCTTCTGTAACTATAACAACAGTATCAAAATCAGGGAACTATCAGTGACCTAATACCACTAACTCTAGATGGAATTCATATTGTACCAGATTTGGGACAGGGTGCGGGGGAGATGGTGGGTATTGAACTCAGGGCCTTTGTACTGGACTCCATCACCAGTCCTTGTTTTGTTTGATTTTGTGATAGGGTCTTGCTAAGTCACTAAGTTCCCAACCTGAACTTGACCTTTTGATCCTCCTGCCTCAGCCTCTAGAGTGCTGGAATTATAGGCCTATGCTACCAGACTCAGCTACTATTAGATTTTATGTATTCGTGTGTGTGTGTGTGTGTGTGTGTGTGTGTGTGTGTGTGGTTCTGTGCAATTTTATTCCACATTTAGCCTCTTCCCTGTTTGTGTGGTGCTCCTAGTGCAGCAACATCTAGAAGGAGGCAGATTCTCTCTGTGTGTACGCACTCATTCCAGTGGAGAGGGGTGGGTCATTCATGCCTGAAATAAGTCCAGCTGGATGCATTTTCTCTGTCAGTGTGTAGCCCTCCTCCAGGCAGAACCCCTGCTCATGTCCCTCCAAGATGCCTTCCATGGGGACACCTAATCTGCTGAGCAGAGGGAAGGGGTGGGGGACAGCCACGGTTTTGCTTTGCCTCCGTCTTTGTTAGGACTTAATGATTCCATTTCAAGTTAGGCGAATCATATATTTCTCAGTGAAGAATGGCTGAATCGCAAGGTGCAGTTTGCAAATGCAATCATTTAGGAGCGGGCTCTGTGCTTAGGGCACCCGAGCAGGCCCTTCACACAGAGAATGTCTTTTCTTTCCTTTGCCCTGTGCACAAGGCTTGGACAGGCCCCGGGAGGTTTTGCCCCCCACCTGCTCAGAGCATTGTGTTTGGCACAAGAACCAGTCTAATCAAATTGTATCACAGAGGAAAATCCTTTCAAAGAATTAAAATCACCAAACTGGAGGAGAGCTCCCTGCACCCTTAAAGCCAGCTCTGTTCTGGTAGCTGTGATTTGTTGATCAAAAAGCAGAGCGTTGCCTCTCCCAGTCTTTAAAGCACAAGGCACGGGAGCCGCCCTGGGGAAAGTGGCACTGCCACCTTTGCTCTGGGTGTTGGCTGTGGGAGGAGGGGCCCTGCCCATAGCTTGTTCTTTTTTCAGCTGTTATGAATGAATAGGGCCGAACATCAGACAGCATTAGTGAGACGAAGTGCTGAGCCTTGGGCACCTGTCCTGTTCCGCTGTCACGGTCTGTGGCCCCACTGATAAGGGTTTGGGGCTGTCTTCTGTGTCAGGTACCCGGTGACCTATGATGGCTCTGTCTGGGAACTGAAGTCAACCCTGACTGGCTTTCATTTATGAAGACAGAATGAAGTCCCTATGCTCAGATGTTGCAGGAGAAGGCTGGGATGCCCTCTGCCACTGCCATGGCTTAGGACTCAAGCATAGGCTGTGTGTGCCCAGGGGTGCCAGCGGCCACATCTCCTCTGCCAGGCCCTGACCAGACCCCTGGTCTGCAAGGAAATCTGTAGACTCTTGCCCAGCCCAGCTGGGTAAACTCAGGCTCTGGCACCGGCAGCCCTGTGGGACGCATGTGTCTCAGGGCTCAGCCAAGTGTCCACCAGGCACCTGTCCTGCTGCTACGTCCTGCCCTTGTGGGCCAAAGGTGGTTAGGCGGGCAACACCCGCAGCTGCATGTATTGTTTTTCATTTCCTTGGGGGCGGGGACGGACATTGTCTGGTGTCCCACGCAAGTCAGATGTGTGCCTGACTCATCGCCCAACTTTGAGAGAAACGAGTCAGCCACACAGGCTGGTGACTCTGACCCCAACCTGAGACCTCAGGGACTTCTCTCCTGGTCACACCCATGCTGAGTGGCAGCCCGTGCTGCTGGCTCCAGCTTCAGCCCGGATGTGTCATGTGCTCAGTCCCTCCTTGCCACGAGTACGGCTGTCGTCCTGTGCAAGCCTTACCCTCCTGGCCTCCAGCCACCCCCGAAGTGCCCAGCCCTGGCGCCCGCCCCCTAGGAGAGAGCGCAAGCGGATCCCTGCTTCAAGCCCTTTTTCCCCTTGTGGTTAGCACCGGCCCACACCCCTCACCTCGCCCTTTGCTCTGTCCGCGGCCCCTCGCTGCCCTTGCTAGCACCAGTTTCTGCTCACCTCTCCTTGGACAGACCTGTTCATTCCCACCTAAAATGCTCTTCTCCTGGTCCTGCCCGGCTTACTCCCTTTCCCTTTCAGACCTGTGCTCAAATGCCAGCTTCCCTTGTGGCCCATCTAAGGCAGTGACCTCATCCCCAGCCTTAGTTTCCTTCAGAAATTTACCATCACGGACACCATTATGCCTAAATAGATTTGATTGCTTCCCAGGGCCCTTTATCTGCTCTGCTCTGGTTCCCAGCAAGGTGCCCGCATGCATTAGGTGCCTGAGGGAGCGAATGCTCTTAGCCAAGGGGGAGGACAGTTTCCTCATGCTTCTGTGTGACCATCACACGGCAATCCCCTCACAGCTGTGTGGCCACACTGGGCAGTGTGAGGAGGTGGGAGTTGGCTGTGGACCTGGGCCCTCTCCACCTCTGTGACAGCTTCCCAGCCGAGACCCACGTAGGCACCACAGTGGCCCACTGCGGGCTCTGCTTGCTGTGCCTCCGTAACCAGGCAAGCTCAGCTTCCCCGTCACCAGGAGTCTGGTGTTCCCACTGGGACGGCTCCTTGTGTGTCCCCAGACCCCGAGCCCACAGACCAGCACCCTTGGTGACTCCCTGGCAAAATCACACCCATATTTCAGTAGCCAGCCCTACCCTGGAAATCCATATGTAAATACGAATATGCACATATCTGATGTTATTTCCTCAATCAGGAATTAACTCTCCACTTCTAGCCCCTCCCTGTTGCTGCTTCTCTGATCATCTGGATCATGTTCAGTCCAATGAGACAAAGATCGAGCACCCGCTATGTGCAGGTTTCTTGACTCTAAGGCTGGAGGCTCGAGGGTGCAGACCCCAGTCCCTCTCTTGAGGGTGGTCATGTGGGAGGTGGACATGGCTCCCACCGATAACAGCCACTCTTCACTACTGAGTGTGGAACACATGTCTGCATTCTGGGAATTGCTTTTCTTGGATATCTGATTGCATCTTCCCAATACTCTCATCATATGTACAGAGGTGGTAACTAGTTCAGAGAGGTAGAATAACTTGTCTAAGGTCACACAGCTGAAAATGATGGTGCTGGTCGTTAGACCTGGATAGTTTGCTTCCCACATGTACCTATTGAGCTCTTCTCGATGAAGTCCTGAAGCTAATTATTTTAAGTCATTCATCACAGAAAAAGGTTACTGAGCCAGCTCTGTGTGTTAGTTGGGAGGGAAGGGAAGCCTGAGCCGAGCACAGGGAGGTCCTGCAGCCCGATGAGGGAGTGCGGTATGCCTGCATCCCCCAGTGTGCAGGACAGCAGTTAGGTCTTAGCTTTGTGCCCATGGATGGGTGGAAAAGGCCATCCTCGGCCATCCTCAGGTGGTGTGGAAAGAGGATCTGAGAATGAGCCTGCATCATGAGAAAGAGTGCATAGTCAGTTGATTACTGCTGTCTGCCACGGGGAGGGGGTGTGGGCTTGCTGTGTATTTATATGGAGGTGGAATCTCAGGTAGCACACGGGTGATCCAGGTACAGAGAGAGCATACTGCCAGGGTTCCTAAGGCCATGGCAAAGGATGCGGTACTTTCTCCCCAGTGTCTACCTTTACAGCCATTTCTCTGTGAAATAAGAAACTCTTGGAGAACATGGCCATTTTCTACTTTTTCACTCTCCTTCCTTTCCTGCCCAAATTCCTTCTCATTCTTAGATTCCATGGATTGAAAGTGTGATTTCTTATAACAAAATTCCAGGACAACAACATGATGGAAACTTAAGTTATATGTTGGAGCCATACTTGACTTGTCTTTGTGGGAAAAAAGTCTTTGCAGTGGAGCTGTTCAACGACATGGTGATAGTTTTTCTAATTATAAGCTGCATATTTGGCACTTAAAAAAAACCCCACAGACCTAGTTCCTCCCCTCCCCACGTTAATCACAGTAGTCTGAATTTTTCAGTAATAACATTAATTAGTGCCTAGCATCTGCATTGCCCTTTACAATTTTCAAAACACTTTTTCCATGCACATTGTCTCATTTAATCCTCATAATAGTCCCATGGAAAAGACAGTATTATTCTCATCCTCTCCTTAATGAGATGGGGGAAACCGGCTCCTGGGAGTTTAACTAGGAGCCCAAACTTCTGGATTCCTTCGACTTTGCTGAGCTGCCTCTCTGAAATATGTTAATACAGTCCTAACCCAGGTTCTAAATTAGAAGAGATACTTTTTTTAAAGTTGAATTTTTATCGATGTGAATCATCTTGTTTCCTTCACCCACTGGACTTGGTCTCTTTGAAGCGGATTGTGCTGCGCTGAGCAGCCTCAGAGGCCTGGGTGGAGGCTGCTTCCTTCTCCTCACCTGCACAGAAATGTTCAGAGCCTTTCTTCTCTTTTTTCTTCCCTGCAAACGGAGTACATGTACCTGGTAAAAAATTCAAATAGTGTAAAAAGGTTTAGAGGGGAAGAATTAAGTTCCACCCACCCCAGTCTTCTGGTCCTTTTCCCAGAAGCGAATGCATACAACAACTTCTTATGTCTTCTTCCAGAAATATTCTCTGCACACAGAAGCCTCAAGTTTAGCCTCTCATCTTCATGTGCAAATGAGAGGATACTAGAAACTGCCTTGTACTCATTAGCAGTGCAGTAGAGAGTTTTTCTCCAGCAGTACATATTGTATGACCTTATTATTTGCACCAGCTCCATGGCATTCCATAGCTCAACCGTCCATAATTTATTTAACTTATCTTCTGCCAGGGGTCAGGCAGGTCATTTCTAGTCTTTTCTCTGTATCAAAAAGACTTCACCAAACACCTTTTTACAGGGGTCTCTGTGAACACATAAAATTGTATTTGGAGGATAAATTACTAGGAGTGGAATTTACTTTATTCTAGAGACTCCAGATTGTGAATATTCTGTGGGCTTCCAGAGTAACCATTTGATCTCCCAGTGTCCTTTTGGGGAGGAAGTTTGTGACTTAAATGGTTTTGGTTAGAAAACAGCGTTTTTATTCTGAGGCTTTTGCTTTAAAGAAACTCAAACACTTGATCACCACTGCCTCTCTAATGCCTTGCGTTTGAGCTTTAGTGAGTTGCTAGCCTTCCAGCTTCACTCCTGAGGTTGAAAATTGTACTTGCTTTTCCCCCTCAGTTTCACTCACGGTGGTTCCTTGCATGGAGACCACGTAGCTTCTCACATGCAGCAGAGGGCCTCGGTGGCTCTCTTGAGGGGGTTGGAAGTGCATCCTGAATAGGGCTTTGTTACAAGACGAGGAGCCCTCCCCAGAGCAAGGAGTCTGTGTCAGGGCTCTGGAACCAGAGAAGGGGCTGTTGATCCCCTCAGCACACCCACAAAGGGATGAGGTTCAGAATACTTAACAAGCAGTAAGGGGCTGGCCCCAGGCCGCTTCATCAGGGGCTAGCCTGAGTGCTGGCACAGGGTGGCCCTGGAGGCCACAGCTGAGCTGGGCTGTGACCTGCAGGGGGCACCAGGCAAGGAGTTCCTCTTTAGAGGTCTTGCAAGTTTGATCAAGGCCAGGTTGCTTATCTGTCCAGTACAGGAATGTTCTGCATTTTAGCAGCCAATTGCCTCATGTAGGCACGCTATTGGATGTCGCCCACAGCCCTCTCTGGGTACCGTGAGATGCAATTAGTTCAGAGTGGGGAATCTAGATTTGAAACATAGCTGGGCCTCTTCTTAGCTACTTAGCTTTCAACCAGACATGAATGTTTCGTTGCCTCCAAATGCAGGCGTCTGCACTGTTTAATATCCAACAGCTTTTTTTGCCTTAAAACTTGAGGAAATCAAACAAACTGAAGAGGCGAGAGTTCCAGACACACATTGCTTTCATGGAGTTTTTTGTTTGCTTGTTTGTTTGTTTGTTTATAGCTTAACAATGCCTAGCTTTCCAACCTCTTTCAAGAAAAGCCAGTGAAATGGATTTGGGGGCAGGATCTGAAAGGAGTGACTGCTATTTGGCTTAGCAGCATGGTGCATAGTGCAGACATGTGTGAAGTGCTGGGAGAGAGGGAAACAGGTTTGAATCCTGACTTGGCCACAGTTACATTTATTCATTCATTCACCAAATATTTATGGAACCCCTCTCAAGTGCTGGGCACTGTTATGAGCTCTGGGAATGGGATAGAGAATGAAGTGAGATTCCTACTTTCATGGAACATACGGAGGAAATTGGGCAAGCCATTAAATCACTTTGGAACTAAGTTTTCCTGTGTATAAATTCTGTAATGGTGATGGCACTGGTATGATCATTCCCCACTGTGCTGCTGTGACAGACATCACTAATACATTACAGATGACCCCTGACTCATGATGGTTTGACTTAGGGTTTTCTACTTTTGATGATACAAAAGCATACACATATGACTATTCTGTTTTTCATTTTCAGTATTCAATACATTACATGAGCTGTTGAACACTATATTATAAAATAAGCTTTGTATTTAGATGGTATCCCCCAATTGTTGGCAAATATAAGTGTTCTGAGCATATCTAAGATACTGAATGCCTTTTTGACACTTAACTTTTGCCATTAACATTGATTGGCGTGCAGCCCCATCAGAAGTTGAGTCCAGCAGCCACATTCAGTTACTAGACAATAAGTCTGTATGTTTTCCTGGGCAAGATGAATTTTGTAGTCCTTCCTGTTCCATAATTTTGTTCTTGTTAATTACTTCTAATTATAATGGAAAGGCATTACACCAATAGAACTCCAAATTGTAGAACTACAAAAGCTGCAGATTTTATAAGAAAACAACCATCACTTTAGTTGGATGGGTGAAAAAATATGGGTTTATGTAAAATTATTTTAGATCTTTGGGTCTGAGGTTTTCCCATCCACAGTCTTTTGCTGCAGGTTCTCTCTCATTTGACCTGCTGTGCTTGGATCCTTGATAACGGAGGTGCTCACCAATCTTGTTTCTAATACCTTCTATTTTGGAAGCTTCCTTCTTGAAGTCTGTGTCCTAGCATGAGGTTGGGCAGTTTCAACTCCTGTTTGCCATGATTTGTGTTTCTGCTGTGCACTAGATAACAGCAATGCCCCATGGAAGTCCTCCTCAGATTTAACGTGGCCATCTGGTCTCTTCTGCTCCACTCCATACAGTGGAAGCCAAACGAAGGCTGAACTGATGGCAGCCTCTTAGGGAAATGTTTTCTTCAGATTCCAGTGACACCTGTGCAATACAATTTTCATTTTGATTCCCATCGCTCCCCTCAAAACAGACTAACAAGTCCAGCGTGAGCCCAAATGGAGCTCAAATTGCCAAAACAAAACAAAAATGAGGGGAGAGAAGGGGTCAGTGTTTCTGTTGAAATTGGTACCCTTGCCCTTTTGGGTGTCCAGATGCCCCTCTAGGTAAGGGTATTGGGGGAAATTGGTGTATTTCATCCTGTTGAATACACATACACACACACACTCACAAGCCTGAAAGTCTAAAATCTGCTCCTATGATTTTCAAATCATACTAAACCAAAAATGCTTCTCTACTTAGCAGAACTGTTTGTTTCCTTTTGGGAAACAAGCCCTGGAGTGTGTGATATCCTGGGTGATGCTCCCAGAATTTGTGCCAATATTGGTATGCGGTGACTATCCTAGAAACCAGCTCTTCTGCCTCCAAGGACCCCCTGAAATAGACTGTTTCCCCCATTTAATTATGGGTATTTAACACAAGGAACATATTAAGAAAGAAAAATGTCCTTATTTACCTCTTGGGGTAAGTGAGCTCTTTTTTTCTGGTGAGAGAAATATGGAAAACAGAAAATTAGATTTTGTTGTGTTGAAAGCAGTAGGTATCCCATGTAGAACTGCAGTAACTCAGTTTTCCCCTGAAGATTTGTTACGGATATCTTTCTTATTCACAGCTCAGCTGTCTAAGACAGTAAGGTAGGTTGTTGAGACATTGAAGAAGTACCCAGAGACAGCTGTGGTAGATATATTAACTACAGCTTACCAACAGGTATGAGCAGTGGAGGGTACCGTTAATTGGGAAGGGTCCACGAGAAGCACATTGGGGTCCAGTAAGAATCTTTGGAAGGTCTTCGAAAGGTCAACACTGAAGCACAGTGCCATTCTGGAGGCTCTGCGGCAGCAGGCTGGACGAGCATTCATGAGGAAGTATTTGAGTGTCCAGTAGTGGCCAGCTGGACTTAGCTCATATCCTGTCCATAGTGCTCTGTTCTACATGCAGAGGGGTTTTATAGATTGGCTCTGGAAACAGTGACATCCTTAGCTTGCTTTGTTCCATTGTTTGACCAGCATTCCAGGGAATAATTGACTTAGCTTCTGGCCAAGAGGGCAGGTCTCCTTACGATTTCATTTCCAGTGCCCAGTGGTCTTAGATAATACTTCTCTGCAGTGCAGTCAGGGATGCTTACCATGTCCCTTGACTTGGCAGAAGTCACAGAAATGCAGAGTGGCATGCCATACACATTGTAAATAAACAAATGCCTTATTTTTTCCCATTTATTTACAATGTAAATAAAATTTTACACTGTAAATAAACAAATGTTGTTTTCCTCAGGGATCATTCAACATCCCTATGTTTTCTAGAGCCACAGAAAAGAATTTTCCCACATTTGTGAAATAAAGTGGACCCCTCCCCAGTTTTAAGGGGTGTAATTAGTCGTTGTGGTGTAGGGTAATGTGTTGAATTTACATGGGAAATCCACCACACACAAACAAAAATAGCAAGAAACAGTACAGTTTTAACAGCATCAATTCTGAAACCAAACTGAGCAGGATCCCACCTCCACTTTGGTTTTTTGTATTTGGCAGTACTAGGGATTGAGCCCAGGAGTGCTCTACCACCGAGCTATATCCCTGTACTTTCCGTTTTTGTTTTGTTTTGTATTTTTGAGATAGGATTTCACTGAATTGCCCAGGGAGGACTTGAACTTGTATTCCTCCTGCCTCGGCCTTCTTCAGTGCTAGGTTTACAAGTGTGTGCCATAACACCCAACTATCTACCTCTTCTTTAACTTTCTTTAAGGCTCAATTTTTGATCTGTTGGATGAGCATAATAAAAGCATCCACTTCCTAGCTTAGTGCGAAATTTAATAAAATTATCCTTGCATCATGCTTAGCGTGTTGCCTGGCATATACTCTATGTTAGTTACTGTTTTGGCAACTGTGCCTCTATTTCCCTCTCTGTAGGCTGAGCATAAGAATGAGGATTAAATGAAGTAATCTACTGGAAATGTTTACAGCAGTGTCTGGATCATGAGTGCTGTGGACCTGTGGATCATCTTTGTAGCACAAATTAAAAATGTTCTTCTTACATATGCCCATTAAAGGGGCAGTATATAAAATGTTTAGGAATCTGAGTTTGAAACCTGAAATTTGACGTTAACACTTCTGAACTTTGTGAACTTAGCCCTGAGCTTTCCATCTACAGAATGAGACTAATAATAGGATCTCTTTAAAGGGTTTTGAAAACTAATAGAGTGAATCTCTGTAAAGTGCTTAGCGTGGTGCTGGACATACAGTCAACGTTCTGTGAATGTTTGCTCATATCTTTAGGCTCTCACGTTGACAAGTTGACTGAAGCCAGGCAGAGGGTGCCAGGGAGCGTTGCTGGGACAAGAGTGCTTTCCTGGGGATAATGGGAAGGTGGCTGTTTTGCTGTTTGCAGATGTGATTTCCTTCCTCGACTTTCCCTACGCCTCCAGTGGTGAAAACACGGGCATTGTGAAGAAGCTCCCGAGGTTTCAGAACCGAGAGCTGGAGGCCACCCGATGCCAGCGGATGGATTACCCAGTGTAAGGATGGGCGCACCTAGGGACTGGTGGGGTGGCACATGCGTTGGCTGAGGGCTGGAGTGGGCTCCTGGAAGGATTCTGTAAGAGGGCTCACCCTTCTAAGGGGCTTTGCACACAGAGTTAAGGTCTACACATCTTAGACTAAGCTTAAGGACTGCAGTCCTCAAAGTATGCTTGAATTATTTTTGCACCTGGGAACCCTCCATCTGCCTGAGTCTTTATATGTTGGTCCCAGGCATTCCAAAGTAGGCAGCAAGGCAGCCCCAGGCCTTGCAGAGTTTCCGCAGCAGCCAGCCAGAGCCAGCACAGACTGCAGCCTTGGCTTTGCCTCTTCTGTCCTGGAAGATTGTATGAGCTGCTTGCAATCTCGCAACTTCTGATCTCCTCCACTGATTTCAGCAAAATCCACATATAGCTATTTTTTCCTCCTGCTGGATTGAAGATGCTACACATGGTTCCCAGTTTACCTCAGATCAGATGGATTTAGCAGAGTGATTTAATTCTTCCCATGCTCCTAGCTGCAGAGAGATCTTGAGTCACTTTACCGAGCGTATGTTCTTGCTAAGCTTCCTTGTAATAACTTATCTTCACGAGCTTGCTCGGCTGGGTGGGTCAGGAGGGAGCTGTGTGACACCATCTGCTTGTGTATCCTGCCACTGAGTTTTTGAGTTTTAGGCCAGATTATCAAGCCACGAATATTCTAAAGGACTTGTTAGGCTGTATCCCCTAAAGCACCCAGGGGTACATGGAGACGACTTGATGCATTTCTTTGACCTTGAATCTTGTTTTGTGTGCTGAGTGTGCTCATTCCCAGCTCCTCATCCTAGAGCTGCAGGTCGCTGTCACACGTGTAGCATGAAGCAAGTGTTCTGCAAGTATTTTCTAAGTGATTGATGGATCACATAGCCTGGCTAATGGTGTCTTGGTTAAGTTGGCCACTATTATTTTACCCTCACTCCCCAAATTACAGTTGGACAAATTTTTGTTCAACTAACAAATAGACACAAGTCCAGGAATAGAAGAGATAAATTGTTTCATGTTGGTCAGCCAGAACTGTGATATTGAACAACTTGATACAAGCACTAAAATACTGTATGTGTCCTAATTATCACATAGTGAGCCATTTGCAGATTGTTTCATTTTTCTACCTTAGGGCTTTTTATCTTTGAAAGAAGCAAAATTGTTCAAAAAGCCCTCATGTTTTTTTTCCTTTTAATCATAAGTATTTGAATAGCTCCTTATCAAGATCACCTCTTATTAAAATCCAGGTTTTTATTCTATATCTGCCTTTCTAAGGCTTTTGAGATCCTCAGAGAGGCACTGCAACAGTTTTTGGTGCAGGATAGAATGTCTGCTACTTCTGTACACTGAAGCTTAACTCTCATCTTTGCAGTTACTATAACTACGTCCTTTGTCTCAAGAATCAAGCTTTGCAAGCTGATCTCCCATGATGAGCATGAAGGCAAATCCAACCCTTCATTGGAAAGAAAGCAATTTACTTGGTCATTGTTAACTATAATTACCTGTTCTTGGATGATATCAATCTGTAGAATTTTTTTCTCCTTTAGGTTTACTGTTTCACTGTGGCTTTATTTACTCCATTATTGCAAGGCCAGTCTCTGTGGGATTCTGTATTTCGTTGATTCTAATGAGATGTATGGCACACCTTCTGTGTTTCTTACTGAGGAAGGTGAGTATAAAACAGAACCTTTAAAGTGATACAGTAATTTTCTTATGTCCTGTCTACTGGCAAATACATCTGTCTATAATAAGGAAGATATTGTTGATGTGACAGCTCAACAAGCATGCATTTATTCTTAGATTAGTCAGTGGCAATTGTAGGGTCCTTGTAATCATGCCATTTACTTAAATATGTAATAAAATAAAGCAGGAGTGGGGATGAAAGAACTTATTTTTTCTATAAAAACAAGTTGATTAGTGTGGGGGAAGGCAGTAAAAAGAGGTTGAAGAGAGGTTGTAGAATTAAGACAACTGTAAAAGGTTGGGAAAATAAATCTACATGGGTCTTAGACTCCCGATTGTTTTACAAACTGTGTGTGCCTGTGTGTACCGTGTGTGCATGTGGGTGTGTGCATGTGTGTATTTGTGTGTATGTGTGTGTACATGTGTTTTTCTTTGTTAAGTTGGAAGAAACAGAAATTATGCAAGAAAGACCACACGGAGCCCAATGTGAGCTTCAATTTGAACTTTTTCCCTAGAATCTTAAAGCAAATGTCTTATTTACAAAGAAATGCATTTATAAGTGTATTTTATTTTGCTTTGTTTTCTGTGTGATTTAGTCTTTTAGTTGAAATTGTTGAAAAGGTGCATCTACTTAATTTATTCCTGTGGGTTTTTTTTGTCATTTTCATGAGGTTTAATTTTCCTTTTAGGTCATTTGCATATTCAAATGCATCTTGTCCAAGGGGAAGACCTTGCTGTAAAAACTAAATTCACTGTCCCTCTGAAGGAGTGGTTTCGACTGGATATCTCTTTTAGTGGAGGCCAGGTATCTGAATATCTCATCTGGGAATCATTTTCACTTTTTCACTTAAGATTAAGCATGTGATGCCAGAGAGCAACAAAATCTGCAAGCAAATTTGTGGTAAATGATAGACTCTTTACGGCTCTGCACTTGCTAAATCAAACTTTTATAGATGGAAGTTTAAATCATAAGAATCTCATCCCATTTAATTAACTTTTAAAGTGCTTCCTTTGCAGTATATTGTGAATGAGTAAATAATATAGCCAGTTCTATAGCCACAATTATCTAAGCAATTCAGTCCTTTTCCCCCCGGGAGATGGGCTTTGTAGAGATAAATGCTAAAACAGCATTGGCTGTGTTTATATTGTATATTATCAGATCTATAATTTTTTTTTAAAAAGGAAATTTATTGGCTAGTTCAGCTAAGAAATGGTTTGACTCTTCTTGGCAGTTGAAACAATTGCTGTGTTTTGGCATTAAATGCATTCATAATAAGCAGCAAACATAAGTGATCATTCCAGTGGGATGAGGGGTCTTTATCTACTTTGTACATAAAACATTGCACAAAACTGTTTCAAACTCTCACAACACAAATTTTATAGATTATGGCAAATCGGTCGTTATAATTGAAGACAATCCCATTTCTCCATACACTCGATGCCAGTATACTATCTCTTTCTGCTTGCTTTATTTTCCCACCAGCTTTTTGTATTGAATTTGTGCCTTCCTGAAACAAAACTGGAAGAGGTGTTTTGTTTGTCTTGTACACTAGATAATACATGGTCTTCCCTTGATGTTTAGGTTGATCACGTTTCCTTTTCCTGAAGAGAAAATTAATCAGGTCAATTCTTGCTGCCTTCCTGAGGAGACTCTGTAAAATGTTAGCTGTGAGCTTTGATATGTTTGCCTGTTTCCTTGGAAATGTTAGGAGGCATAGCTATGGTCCACATCCTCACTTCCCGTGTATGTGAGGCTCGCTGCTGCTTTCCCCTGAGGAGGAGCTTAGCCCTCCTCTGTGTCACTGAGACAGGCTTAGGCCCTGAGAGCATATTCACAGATCTTATTTTGCACCTGCTGTATATAAGGCACCAGGCTCCAGTTGCTTATAGACTATTTATGGAAGTCACATTAAGCATGTGAAGAAAAGTCATAAAGCAAGCTTAATTGCCAAATGATTTATATTGATTTCTAGAAGGGAGACAACATTTCATGCTACGATGCTTAGGGAAGGTTTTGTGGAGAAAGTTTTCATGTTCGGGCAGAATTTAGGTGGGGAAGAGAGGTGGGAACCTTTTAGCATATTGTTGGTTAACAGATTAGGAAGTTTGATCTTTAGTGCATTTGGTGTTGCTGCATGGACTACCTGAGACTGGGTAATCCTTAACGAAAAGAAGTTAATTTCTTATAGTTCTCGAATTTGGAAGTAACAGTATCAAGCTGCCTACATCTCGCAAGAGCCTTCTGCTGTGTCATATCATGGCGAAGGCATCCTGCAACAAAAGGCTCTGCTAGCTCAGGGCTGTCTTCCTTTAACACAGCCACCCTGCCATCCTGGGGACCCCACTGTCCTGACTTCTCCTAGCGTTAATTACCTCCCAAAGGCCACACCTCCAAATGTCATCAGCATATACATCTATGGATTAAGTTTCCAACACATGCATTTTTTTTGTTTTGTTTTGTTTGTTTGTTTTTATTTTTTATTTTTTAAAAAAATAAAAGTACAAAAACATATTAACAAACAGACACCAATTAGCATAAAAAATAGTACAATCACAACTGATCTATAGACAAGGTGACGTGGTCTCAACAGTGGTTATTGCTTTATCTATTGATATCTTTGAAGTGTAAATCTATGAACCCATATACAGACATGCAAAATTGGTCAGACAATGAATCCTCTCAATAACAGAAAAACACAAAAACCAAGAATCCAAAGACAGAAAACAAAACAGGCAAACAACAACAACAACAACAAGAAAAACCACCAATAGTTGCTGCTTTGCATATTGATATCTTCAAAGTGTGTGTTCAGGATAACACATACAGACATACAATATTGATCAAATAACCCGTCATCGATTATTCCTTAGTATTAAGTGATATAATACAATAGTAGAACCATGTTAGCCCTCCTGCATATATGTATATTCAAATATACATACATACATTTTTCTCTCTTTCTTTTCTCCTTTCCTTCGTCCCATCTGTTCTTTGTTTTTGAACAGATTTCCTTCATGTCTCTTAGTTTATATTTGCACGCTCGGGTTCTTATACCAGTGATACAATACGGTGCCTGCACATGTATCGCTGATTTATTTCACTTATGAGTATGGACTCCAGTTTTGACCACTTGCCTACAAAGTCCCCATAACTGTCTTTCTTTATAGCTGAATAATATTCCATTATATAAAAATGCCATAATTTTTTAATCCAGTCTTCTGTGGATGGACACTTGGGTTGCTTCCACATTTTAGCTATTACAAATTGTGCTGCTATAAACATGGGTGCACATATATCAGAGTGATATGATGTTTTCAGATCTTCTGGGAAAATACCCAGAAGAGGAATAGCTGGTTTGAATGGAACCTCTAGACCTAGTTTGCTGAGAAATCTTCAAACGGCTCTCCACAGTGGTTGCACCAGTCTGCATTCCCACCAGCAGTGT